>ML795355.1:332073-370104 GCA_009831015.1 Picea engelmannii
AACTACCATAGTGGGCCTTATTTAATAATATAGTGGACCTAGTCCACCTTACATTGAATGACCTCCACTATTATCACTATGGGCCCTCTGGGCCCCTCCACTACCTCTCTAACTACCTTACATTCCATCCCCCTTATGAAAGCATTGTCCTCAACGCTTGATGTACAACCATATACCATGGTCCCATGGATAATTGTGGACCATAATGTTGAAGAACACTGAAGAACCAAGGTCCCACGTAGAAAGGAAATTCACCATGCTGAAGTAGTCCAACCACCATTGTAAGCTCGGGTCCCATGTCCAAGTGCTCATGTGAACTCCCTGTGGAAGACTTTGGAACCCAATAACCAACTCCAAATGATGCTCCAAAGATTGACACCTATCATGTGGATCCAAATAAGAAGATCCATCCACATAGTGGAAAAGAGTCGTAGCAGAATCTGGAATGAATAATACCACTGTAGAATATGTAGACTGAATGCTGGTAACTAGCTCCTGATGTGGGACATTGATGTTCTCTACAGAAGGTGGAGTAGAGTCATCAAATAAAATATGAAAGTGGTTGTCATCCCATAAATGACAACTATCCATATACCAATCATCACAATCTACCTCAAAATCATACCAAGCATATATTTCTTGATTATATTCATCCCTAAGGCCCTCCATAAGAAATCTCTCCTATATGTTATTCAATGAATCTTGAATACTACGAAAACTATCATTGAGGCCGTCTGTGAGGCTGTCTGTCAGGCCATGTACAAATGCATCCAATCTATCATCCAATGTGTGAAACAATTGGGATTTGAATGATTCAAGAATTTCTTTCAGGTTTTGAGAAGAACTAACCATTTGAGCATCCTATGAACTCACCCAATAAGTTACAGCAGAAAATCGCTGCTTTTTCTGGAAAAACCCTAAAAAACTGTTGAATTTAAAATTCTCATAACTTCACTTCCCGGACTCCGTTTCGGCTGATTTTTTTTTTGAAATTGGGTTAAATTGTAAGAGGAACTCAGATATGTAATTTTTTTGAGAAAATTCGGCCTCCATATACTACAAAAATAAAAACAAATCGCGTCGTCGTCTGCGGAAAAAACCCTGAAAATTGCAGATTTTAAAAATTCAATATCTTGACCTTCCGGACTCCGTTTCAGACGATTTGTTTTTCAACTTGGGTGTTTTTCTGAGAATAAATCAGATATACAACCCTTTTCTACAAATATTTCACATAAATATACTGAAAACTTCAATAATGTCGCGGCCCTCTTTTTTCTTATCCGAAAAAAAAATCTGCAAAAATAAAAAATATTTGCCCACAATGTCTGCCCAAGGAAAGTGCTCTGATACCTCTTGTTAAGTACCAAATACCTAAATACAAAATATCACAATAGATCCAAAGATATCTGAATACAATCACCACACAAGATATATGAAACCACATAGAAAACCACAACGGTATTATAGAAACCCTTGGGGTAGGGCAACATCGTACAATGGATCCTACTATGGAAGGGATCCTCTCCTATTCACTTGCCTCTTTGAGGGGGCTTCCTCCTAATGAGATACCGCTCCACATGTAATAATTATCTTCATGTCTCATTACATTGCTTTAATCCCTTTATATAGTGCTACCATCACCTAAGAACATTCTAGAGGAGGAATCTTATAGAAGTAGAACCTTCTAAGAAGTCCTCTTACATTTATTATATATAATTACCCATTTATTATATCTAACTACCATAGTGGGCCTTATTTAATAATATAGTGGACCTAGTCCACCTTACATTGAATGACCTCCACTATTATCACTATGGGCCCTCTGGGCCCCCCCACTACCTCTGTAGCTACATTACAATAGCTTTATCTATAGATGTGAAAAATGAAGCGTCCTCAGCCATGTGATGAGTGCAACCAGAGTCAACTACCCATTCATTCTACATAGAATGCGACAGAAATAGTTGAGAGGTTCTGACTAGGAAGGAAAAATTATTAGCAGGTCGACGAACAACTGACATGTCTCCTTCAAGACGTTTTACCTTCTTCTATAGGTCATCTCTCTTCTTATAGAAAACATTCTCCACATATACAATATTTCCACAGTAATGACATGTATTCTTATTTTGACTCTGACATGGTGCATCTATATTCCCTTTCGGTTTATGTTCAATGTATCTAGGTTTTTGTATAGGGGTATCAAACCGTCCTCTTTCCTTGTGATTCAACTTTTTGTTTCCCTTGAGCAAGTGAGCTTGATGTTTACTACCAAGCTTGATTTTTAGTACCAATATTTTATTCATCAAGAAATATCCATTGATCAGTAACCAATAAGCCACAAAAATATTCAAAGGTGTAATCCTTACCATCTTCCTTGTGTTACTGCTAGTTGGTGCAAAAGTAAAAAAGAACACGTCGAATGGTATTCTAAAATTCATCAGGACCAACTCAATGAGTTGTTTTTATTTATTTATATAATTATTTCCATAATGTTGGGCATGAGCCCATTTTGGGGAAAAGGAATGACGTGGAGGAAACACAGTTGGTAGAAAAGCATGTGAGGCATGCATGCAAGAAGAAGGGAAAGAAAGACAACTGGCAGGAAAAGCAGTGGATGAAAACATGCATGCAGAGGAGAAAGGTATGCAAGGCCAACATGCAAGAAGACCTAACTAGGTTAGGTTTTTGGTGAGGTTTGATCTACTTTTGGGACTTCGACAGGCTATCGAAGGTAGAGTGAAAGTCAAAGAAGAGATCGCGGGATCTCGGCCCCTTTTTAGGGAGTTTTGGGTTTCTAGGATTATGTAATGGGTATGGGGATGTAGGCCCATGGGTTTACCCATGTTTAGGCCCTTTTTGTAATGTATAAATAGAAGTACAGGAGATTTAAGAAGGGAGAGGCTTGGTACCTAGCCAAAGTGCTGAGTGAAAATTGTAAATGCTTTGTGCATGCCATGTTGAGAACTTGTAGAGCTAAGTGCAAGTGACTATAAGAGATTTAGTAGAAGATTTGTGTTGTAACCTATCTTGGGGAAGGAGGATTGGAAAGGTGCACACATATCTCCTGTCCTATGCGGAGTAGGATCTGGTGGCTCTGTGCACGTAGATGATTGAACGAAGATAATAAAAGAGAAGAAGAGTTGGTGGACATAGCCCCAGGTTAGGGGTGAACCACGTATATCCTGTGTTTCTATGCATTGCGCAATGTATTGGTGTGTTTACTTGCTTAAGTGATTTGATATAGATGAATGATAGATAGATATGTTAATGATTTTTGATTAATAATATGGATGAATGATAGATATAACCTATGTGAATGTACTTAGTGCTTGAATAGGCTAGATCTGGGTGAAAAATGTGGTGCTCTGTAATTAGGGTTTTATCTGCGAAGTAGATACTGCTTAAATACTGATGAAATGTAACTACTAAGTTCTTTGTTAAGGTGTTGTAATCACATATCGGTGTCCCAGATAAGGTTGCATACATTTGAGTCCTGCAACCACCCCTGCCTCTACCTCAGGTGAGACTTCATCTGCTTCACAGGTGTTGCCAAAAGGGTCGGTAGTTAGGGTTTTGTTGGTGCATTGTTGTAGCATTGAACCCTAGGTCTTTCCCTGTGCCAACAAATGGTTTCATTGTCGGGACCTGAAACTGTGATTTCTAGGAACTGAAGTAAAGAAGAAGAGAAGCTCTGTGAGTATATCTGTTGTTGAAGTGTGCAGTATTATGACCTAAAACTGTGATTGCTGGGAACTGAAGAAAAGAAAGCTATGTGAGTAGATATGTTGCTTTAGTGCATAGTAGTGTACTTAACTTATGAATCTTTGTGCTAAGAAGAAAAGTCAGATCTAAAGAAAAGAAGTAAGATATGAAGGCTTTGTGCTTTGTTAAAGGTAAGAACAATGAATAGTTTGATTGAAACAAGGAAAGATAAGTGGGAATTTTTGTTTCAAAAGTATGGATCTAGGTATGTTTGATAAATTTTGTCCTAGCTTGAAACGTAGGGCACAACTAAATGAAAGAAGGTTTGATATGAGTAGATCTGACAAAATTAATGAAAGATATGTTATTCCTATGCATAGAAATAATGTTTGGACTAACAAATGGATGCAGGAACCTAGAAAGAATTTTTTTCAAGTTAGCTACTATGATCCTAGTGCGCAGTACAAGAAAGGTTGGGATCATTTCAAAGAAAAAGAAGATTAAATCTTTGTTATAGTTGCAGAATACCAGGACATCTTGCTACATAATGCCTTGGTAGGAGACCTAGTTGTCTTTTTTGTCAAGCTATGGATCACGAAGTTTTGGATTTCCCTAGAATGATTGCTAAGGTTGAAAGAATGAATATGAGACACAAAAACCCTGAGGAATATCAAGAAGCTAAGACCATGACAGAACCCCAGAAAGAATTAGAGACTATATTACTGCAAATGAAAGAAACCCTAAATGATCACTGAAATATCAACTTATTAGATATCTTCAAAGAAAAAGAGTGCATAGAGACAAGAATAGGAGACTTCGACATAGACTGTGTTCTAGATGAGGAAACACAGGTGAATATTATGACAGAAGGAACCTGGGAAATTTTAGAAAAGCCTGTTATGATTCCTTCATTAGGAGGAATATGATTATTTAGAGGAAAGCTGATAAACCTATGTGGAAGACTCACCCAGATATTTATGAGTGCTCATGGAACTATGACAGAGGAATATTTTGAGGTTGTTAAATTTATTGAGAACAACACCCCATTTTCTATGTTATTAGGAAAACCCTGGATTGAGAGAAATTAGACCAGAAGAAAAGAAGAGGAAGTCTTAGAACAAAAGAAGCAATAATTAAAAGATTTCATGACTAGGAGGATAGCACACTTGATTGAAGAACAGGAGAACATATCGAAGCTATTTAAAACCAGAAACTTGGATGTCGAAGTTGAACGAACACAAGAATATTTACAGAAGAATGGAGTACCTACCCCAGAAAGAGAAGAAGTATTTCCCTTGAACCCTACAAAAGAATATCAACAACGCAAAGTTACTATTCCCAAAGGAGATAAGAATCAGAATGGAAAGAGGAATATCGAGATGAAGATAACCAGAAAGAAAGCTAGAAAAATCAGTAAGAAGAGAGGAAAGATAGAAAAGTTACAGAAGGTCCCAGAGGTGACTTCGCAGAGGGAAGGTTTGAAAAAATGGAACTTCGTCGGGATATCAGAACAACACAACATGGCACTTTGCCATGGCAGAGTGATATATCTATTGAAAGCATTATAATCGTTAGCCCAATGCCCTGAATGGTTAGAAAAACAATTATGACTAGAAAGCTCGCCATCGGACCATTGGGACCGCGCCGTAACAGACATAACTGCATTGATGAAGGCCTATTTCCCATTGGAGAAGATCTGTTACATTGGTGTCTACTTATTCCATCGACTGTTGCACTGAGAACACTTTTGTGAATTTTATCTAAGCTAACAAGAGAACTCATTGCTACCATGCTGTGTTTATTGAGATTGACACATGTTCCATTGCTTTGAGCATTCATTCATCCACCTGAGTTATCCGATCTGAGCATGTATTTTAGATGAGCTCAACGTTGTAGAGAAAGTTTTCGAAGAAGTTCTAATCGATCTTATGTAAGAGAGACTAATGTCCATAGGAGTTCAATATTAATTGACATGAGGAGTGCAAGCCTCATTGTCAACTGCTCGTGGATCTAGACCATCCCACGTTGCATATGAGAAGATAAACAAGAACAGAGATGACTTAGTGAATGTGAATTTGATCCCATCTGTTCTTCCCAATTACATCCCGCCTCTAGCTAGAGTGGTGAATCATGACAGTGTCTCGAGGGAATTCAACTACACAGTCATCACAGCATACCTCCCGAAGGGGATATGCATAGTCAGACCACATTTAGAGAGGATTCCAATCTTGAAGATCAATCATTATAATCTAGGGACCGAAAGACCTACAAAATTATCGTGCCTCACAAGTACTTGACTAAGATGAAGGGAAAGAGATTGTATATCATTCCCCAGACATGGACCATGAACATTGCGCAGTCCACTATCCTTAATGTCATGAAAATTCCACACTTTGGAAGGCACTAGGAGGTTAACGCGTACGTTAAAATCTTGTTTTCATGCTTCCACGGTGGTTATTTATGGTTAGACAGGCGTATTATTGTCGATCCAGTGTTGATCCATAGGATCACTGGATTGAGCATGCAGGGACCTGACATGCAGGACTTCTACCCAGGGAAGGCTGTAGATCGTGCCTTGGCACAGAAGATTAAAGACATCTATGGCGATGTAGAGAAGGGTACGTGAGGCTACAAGGTAGCCTCCATTCAGAATGGTGCAGTGTGCCTCGCTTGCCAGTTGATTGTTGGTAAGCTAGTCTGAAATAACAGGCCTAGGGAGGTTATAGGGTTTGTGGTTGACCTCACAAGAAAGTGCGTGGAGGTATTACAGATGAATTGGGCAAAGTACTTAGTCAGCCAGCTAGAATTTGATTGCCACGAAGCTCAGGATTAGGGCTACGAGTTCCACTTTAGCTAGCTACTGATCCTCATCACATTTACATCTTAGGAGATGCTAGAAGGTTTGACCTTCCCATACATTGAGTCATTTAAGCCACTTGTTGTGAAGTTCACCACACTTTGGTACTGGAGCAACATGGGAAAAAAGTGGGAGTCGAACGCAGTATTCCATACCTACTACCTACATCTGAAAAGGGCTATTGAATTGTTCCCCTAGATGACGCCAAACAATTTGGACAGGTTCAGATCCCTTATGAAGTTTCATGTAGATAGGCCTTTCGTATACATCACTGCGTGCACAGATGAGAATAAAGAAGAGATTTAGTCATACTATAAGCTCACCAAGGAGGACCTAGAAGAAATTACTAAGGAATGGCCCGGGGAATTCCTTATACCAGTTGCTAAGATAGAATTGTCTGACCCAAACCTCATTGGAAGCCTGGTATTTTCCCACGAGGAGTATAATACACCCAACAGTAGGAGAAGGAAGAAGAACGGAGATGTACAGGAACTGAGAAATTCCTCAGAAATGACTACCTCATATTCACCTCGTGGAGGAGGAGGTGACGAGGTGGACAAAGAGGAGAAAGAAAAAAAAGAAAGGGAAGAAGATAAGCAGGAGCAAGGTGAAGTAACCCAACCATGGAACCCCCTTGATGATGCAGATCCATCCAAGAAAAGGAAGGTTCCCCCCAAGAAACCTACATCGTGGAAGAAATCCAAAGAAAGCAAGGAGAAGATTCATAATGTACTCATGATCGATGACTTCGATTTCATCATCACAGTCGTATCAAGGCCCTTGCCATGGAATGTAAAAAACTATGTGATCCTAGTGCCAAGACTTATGAGTGAATCACTGAGGATTCTTAATTAAAGGCACTGGATTCATAGCTCCAAGAGGCAAAGCAACAAGTAGAAATAGTGCAGGCACAGTGAAAGCCGCTGTCAGTGGTCGAAAGTATGAAGCGATCCCAAGAATAGCGCAATGCCCAACAATAGGTCCACACCATTCAGAGCAGAGTAATGGAAGTGACTGAGAGACTCCAACCAATTTAGGATGATGCTTGCCAACTATTCACAGAGATTGATGGCCAAGGAATAGAACTGGAGCAAGTTGTCACAGCAGCTAACCAATGCTTAGAGAGACCTGTCAACAAAGTAGTAATCCAAGAGTTCGCCAAACTAGAGGCCATGGCACATCAACAGGTCAAAGAAGCTTGAGCCAAGATCGAGGATTTCAAAGCAGAGCTACCCATAACATAGTGACTCTGGATGAGTCACAGGTGAGTGTTGGGGGCCTGTTGGCCCTGGACCAAGTTTTGAGGATCCTTGGTCAGGTTTGACCTACTTTTGGGACTTTGATAGGATGTCGAAGGTGGAGCATAAGTTGAAGTAGAGATCGCAAGATCTCAACCCCTTTTTAGGGCCTTTTGGGTTTTGGGGATTATGTAAGGGGTAAGGGGATGTCGGCCCATGGGTTTACCCATGTTTAGGCCCTTTTTGTAATGTATAAATAGAAGTCTAGGTGATGTAAGAAGGGAGAGGCTTGGTACCTAGCCAAAGTGATGAGTGAAAATTGTAAATGCGTTGTGCATCCCACGTTGAGAAATTTGATAGCTAAGTGCAAGTGACTGTAAGAGATTGAGTAGAAGCTTTGTGTTGTAACCTAGCTTGGGGAAGGAGGATCTGGCGAGGTGCACATAGATCTCTTGTCCTATGCAGAGTAGGATCTGGTGGCTCAGTTCATGTAGCTAATTGATAGAAGATAATAAAAGAGAAGAAGAGTTGGTGGACGTAGCCCCAGGAAGGGGGTGAACCATGTATATCCTATGTTTCTATGCTTTGTGCGATGTATTGATGTGTTTATGTGTTTACTTGCTTAATTTCTTTGATATAGATGAATGATAGATATATATGTTAATGATTTGTGATTAATAATATGGATGAATGCTAGATCTAACCTATGTGAATGTGCTTAGTGCTGGAATAGGCTACATCTAGTTGAAAACTGCAATGCTCTGTAATTGGGGTTTTATCTGCGAAGTAGATACTGGTTAAATATTGATGAACTGTAACTACTAAGTTCTTTGTTAAAGTGTTGTAATCACAGATCAGTGTCCCAGCTAAGGTTGAAGACATCTGAGTCCTGCAACCACCCCTGCCCCTACCTGAGGTGAGACTTCATTTTCTTCGCAGGTGTTGCCAAAAGGGATGGTAGATAGGGTTTTGTTGGTGCATTGTTGTAGCGTTGAACCCTGGGTCTTCTCCTATGCCAACACTTGATTTACATGCATGCACAAGGAATAAAAGAATAACTAATATCGATGAATGATAGAATATTTCTTTAAGAACTAGATAGAACTCTCAGTACACACTAATAGATCCCCATTTAATCCTGGACTGCAAGCACTTGAGTATTGCAGTCACCCATTAAGACTATCTCGGGTGAGACTACACAGTGCACTCTGTGTACTGTGCTGCCTTCTGGTTTACCAGGAGGGATGATAGTTTTAGAGGCTTTATTGGAACCCTAGTAGACCTGAACCTGGGTCAATCATTTTAAAGGTATAAATCAAAGAAGTCAGTTGGAATAGTATAGGATTGAGTAGATGGGATCTGTTGAAGATCTGTTAAAAGAAGGTCAGATCTGCGGAAGGTGGGTCAAAATAATATTGAATCGGAGGACAAGAAGGTGAGAAGAATGCGTTGCTAGAAGGGAATTTTGAGACTGTGGAATCCCACAAAAGAAGAGATCGAAATATCGTTGAAGACAGAGGAGATAGAGTTTGCACATAAAGATAACAGAAACCCTAGAGTAACACTGCACAAATATCTGGAGAAGTATGTGTTTACTGATCTGCACGAAGTATTTTTCTGTGATTTTCCACACTTATTTCATGAGTGGATATTGAGTTTGAAGGATAACCATGCAACGAATCAGATCCAATAGTTAGAGTGCACCTCATTTCAGATCACACAGCTACAACAGGTGAATAACAAATTCATGTGCGCAGTAGACTTTTGGCTTGATAGTATTGTAGCAGGCTTTATAACAAAATTTGCAGTAGATACCATGAAGTCGTACAGCGCAACAGAGCAATATTTTCTATTCGGGCCTCGAGGAAGGTATATTAGATCAATGTATACTTCTATAAAGATATTGCTATATAACTGTAATATCCCCTGGTAGTGCCCTAGTTTTATTATGAATTTTAATCATGTTTATAGGCTGGTGAGCTAAGTGTATATAAGTTGGTGGGCTTATGTGTTTATTAGGCCAAAGAGCCTAAGTGTGAAAGGCCAGTAGCCTGCTTTTGTATATGTAATTATGCAGAACATTAATAAAGAATAAACATCTCTGCGTGCAAACCGACCATGAAGAAGGAGTGATGGGGGACTAAGCTTCCACAAGGTGGGTAAGGGAAAGGGGGATGAAAGGTTGGAAAGAAGGGCTAAGCTTAGGGGCTTAAGTCCTTGAGAATAATAATTGATTATTATTACAAAGTTGTGTGAAAGCATATTTTTATCCTAAGTTCCTGGAAAAGGGAATGCATACTTGATGGAGTGCATGTATCTTCATGGGGGACATGTGTCGGTCCAGGAACATGCAATTTAACCCAAGAATTGAGCCATGATGGGGGTTCATCCTCCATTCTTTTGTTCGATATCTGAACCGTTTGAGTTTGTGTTCGACCTCTGTATTGATTCCTTGTCATGCACCCTGAAAACCAGAACTGTGAAGCCGACCGGTGTATTCCCTTGAATCTCATGGCCTCTATTTTTTACCTTTACAATATTCATGCATGCACCTAAGAACCAAAATCTGTGAATTGTTTTGTGTCTTCTGAGGAACCCAACACCTAATTAAATTCCTTATTTGTGTCGTGTTTCAGTGTGGTCTGTTGTCGACTGCGGTGCCACACCCATCTGTTGTTTCTACTGTCATCCATGTGTGAATGAGTGTTGAATTGTTGTTGTTGTCCTCACCTGGTTGGAGCTGATTCAAGGAGTGTGTTGAAGAAGCAGGTTGTCAGGCCCATGGTTGAAGAGGCAGGTTTCTAGTCCTATGAGAAGCTCTCTCCAGGTGAGAGAGTCTACTAGGAAGTGGTTTTCTCCCAGAGAGAGTCCAACACCAACTATAGAGCTCTGAGAATTCCTGATATGGCCTGTTGCTGATACCCAGAAAGGGAGGTGAAGCACCAATGGAATATCCTTATGAAGGTGTATACTCTCATGTGGAACATGCATGTGGGGAATGAGAGTCCGTGAGTAGTGGGCGTAAGAAGGCTTCTAGAGAGAATCCTTCTGGTTGCTCTGTGCAGTTTTCCTATAACCTCAGCCTAGTCTAGGATTCCCTTACCCAGGGTGGATCTTGGTCCCATCTCGGGGGTGACCCACTACTGAGCGTGATGAGAAGTGTGGTCTAAGGCTGGGAGGTTCGTGGAAGGTCTACACGTAGTTGGTGGAGTTACTACAGTTTCAAAGATAAGTATCATTATGTGTTTAATTTCAATTAAAATGCATGTCTGTGATGCTTGTAATATTATCATGTATTCCATTGCAATGATGAATTATTGTTAATTACCTTAAGTCTGTATGATGGCAGTAACTCTATGGTAAATGTGTTAATTTGATTTAATGCATGTTATATATATGCATGAGAATGTTCTATGTCGTAGCATTGCCCATCCTGTTGGTGGTCAGGGATGTTACAAAATGGTATCAAAGATTTAAAGGCTAAGTTAAGGTTGTGTTGGTAGAATTTCCTAGCCTGTTGGTGGTTGGGGATGTTACAAAATGGTATCAGAGCATGGTTACAACACTAAGCCTGGATGGGCCAAGTTAGTGGAAGTTGAAGTAAAAGTTTTGGAAGGAGTTATCATCGAAATGGACAAAATTCTAGTTCAGAGCCAAGGTTTCAGACACTAAGCCTGGATGGGCTGGATAAGTGGTCATTGGACCCAAGGTTTCAAGAGGAAATTGTGTTTGGAGGACCAATTTCGAACCTCAGAACCTTCTTGAGTGCCAAGAAGTTACCTTGGTTGTGTTGTGAAGCTCAGGAGGAGTAGCGGTGTCATAAAACCATGATAGAAGTGTTGTTGGGCCACAGAGTAATGTGGGACTTAGGATCTATTCAAGAGAAGGGAAATCCTTCACAACCGTCAAATCTAGTAATGTTGTGAGGAAGTTAGCCATGAATTCCTTTGGAAATACGTAGAGTAACAGATTTTGTTCTACGTCATAGGATTTGTTCAGAAGGAATGGAAATCCCTTACGACCGTCAGATCTGGGGAAGGTGCAGAAGGGTTAACCTAGAAGCCCTTCGGACTTCCCGACTTCAGTGAAGTCTGATGCCAGAAAAAAGAGAAGGTTCGAAGCCTGAATCTTCAAAGTGGATCTACACTTTAGATCTGGAGAGGAGATCTTGATCATTAGATCAAGCTAATGTTAAAAGGTCAAACGCAGTAGTGAAGGGAAAAAGCTCCCGAAGAATCGAAGTAGTGAGTTATGATGATGTCACTTGGATGGATGTGGACACATGGGATGTGTGCCACATGCTAGTGCATTACAAACCCATATAATTTTGAAGTTCCATATGGAACATGATGTGTGACACCCATCTGATTGGGCCATGAGTCAGTCGTTGTTATTCTACCATGTGGAACTCTGTATGAGCGTGGTTAGTGGGGTCGAGGTTACTTAAAAAAGTTAAGGGTTAGAGGACCCACACTGGAATTGATCACGATACATCAAAATATTAGGAGAGAGGGAAACAGTGGTCATTGGGTCACAGCACAGAAGATCCTTCATTATGGAAGAAAGGAAAATTTTTAGATTTGAGAATTTCGAAGTCCAGAATTCTGAAACGACCCCAATCATAGATCTGGGAGAGGGACATCTGAACTGTTGGAGGTAGATCTCGATCGTCCATTTAGAAGAACCATAAAGATCATGAGATTGACGGTCACCTCACATTGCGTGGATATAAGGTTCTTGAGCTTTACGAAGTTGAGGGCGGGCCACAATCCAAACCATGGTTTTGGAGAAAGGAAGCATGGAGGCTCAAGGTAAATTTCGGGAAGAAAAGTAGTTTGGTCTCAAACCACCTTTGAGCGTTCCTGAAATCACATGTTTGCGTGAGGTTTTCACACAAGGTCACCTCTAAGGAGGAGCCAAGGAAAAAGGGGAGGGGACTTTTTAAAGTCCAGAAGTCCCAAAGTGATTTTGGATCATCCATCGTCAAGGAGAACAGGTGGCGTAAGATCTACAACTTCGAAATTTTATGGACAGGGAGGAGGACAAACAACCGAATTAAATCTTGGTCGTTGATTTGAAAGTGGACAAATGGCACCAGATCTGGAACTCTGGGTACGCAACACTCCGAAGGAAAGCAAAGGGTGAAAGTGTCGATGTCCCAAAGGAGATCTCGATCATTTATCGAGGAGGAGGTCGAAGGACCGTTGATATGGTCTTGGTCGAAAAGAGCCAAAGTCCTGAAGAGAACCAGGGTCATTGTTTTCGAGAGGATGTGTGGAAGAAGATATGTGACTTTGGGAAAAATGACTCCAGAGATTTGTGTGTGTGGAGATGTGAGAAATCCTATAGGCTAGAGATCCATATTTCATTAGAACTGTTATCACTGAAATTTCATCCGCAAATGGTTACAGGAATCCAGCATCTTCAAACAGCTATGAGTTCACCCATGGACCAAAATTACCAAAAAAACATTTCCAAAAGGTTCAAAACTATACAAACATTTATAAAATCGAGGTGTGCTATGACTACACAGGGCGCATGCACACATGCACCATCCAGAAATGCAAGAAAAGCACACATGCGCATGATGTGTGATTGTGGTCGCTAAAATCCACACACACCTGAGAAACGATGCATTTATGAGATTGGTCGGCCTCCCACCCACTTCTGGTTCAGCTTCCAAGTTGATTTGACATCCAAATCTCGGCTAGATTTGACTAGGTGGCTGGTCAAAGACCTAAAAGTGACATAAACAACCCTTTTTCACACTAAAAGCTGGTTGCACAATACCTCAAAGTGGTGCTATAAAACAAGGCCATGGGTGCATTACATTTTCAAGGAGTTCATTTGCAAGGATATGCTACTGCTATTCTCTTGGGGAATCCTCTTTTCTCATCAAGAGCATACTAGCATCATTCCATTTCGGCAATCCACCTCACCTTTTGAGTGGATTAGCTTGCGATTCTTTCACCATTTCTTTCAAGTTTCAAAGTTGTAAGAAGAGCTCAATTGTGGGGGTCCAAGAACCCTCCCTTGTAGGAAGAAGGTACCCAAAGTCCTCTTTCTTCTCAGTGTTTTCTTTTCACTAATACAATCCTTTCCATTGGTAACATGAGTCTTATTGGTTTCTTGTTCTTATGTCCTTATGCTCAATAATTTAGTTGTTCTTCCCTTTCCTAGTTTAATTCTTAGATTAGTCTTTTATGTTTCTTTTTCTAACCCTTTCCTTCACTGCTATCTTTCTTAGATAACCCAACTAAGCTTGTAAGCACCTCTATTTTTCCCATTTAGGTGACAAAAGAGGTGCAATAGATTGGCGACTCCACTGGGGAAAGGTATCAATTTCCTACCCCATTTGGGGGAAAGGTATCAATTTCCTACCCCATTTGAGTTTTTCTAGCTCTTCTTTCAGTTTATTTAACCTGTAGGTACCTTAACCAGCCCAAGACAACCTACAAAAAATCTAATTCAAAGCTGAATTGAGAGAATTCCATTCAAAATTTTCTTCACGACCCTGTGACAGGTGTGCGCGGGTTTATTGGCCCACAGTCGTGCATCGTGCGCACATGCGCCAAAATTACTGTGTTATTCAACACCCTCCGCGCACCTGCGCCCAAAAGTTTTTTTCAGTTTGCGCATTGGCACTGAGTGCGCCTCTGTCTACTCTGAGACCCGCACACCTGTGCAGAAAAATACACATTGTAAGCCCTTTTTGTGATTTGTGGAAGACCCCTAGCCTTCTTAAAAATGATTCCATGCATGTTGTAATCTACACCACACTTAGTTCCCTCTCCACATAAAGGGATTAATCAAAACACATAGGCACTTAGGGGTTTAAAATCATTATTTCCTCTTTTTCTTTTTCCACATGCATGGCTTGATTTGACTAAGAGTATAAGTTGGAATCATTTGTAATCACATAAAACTTGCATTGGGACCAGAAATCGGATAACAATCACTTAGTATGCTCTTCTCTCATCATTCAAAGCAATATTGAGAATCAAAAAAAGGTTGTAGGACAATTTCATCTCCCTTAAAAAGACTAAAACCTTTAGGAGAGGACAACAGCCCCCTCAGGACTCCTCTTACCTTATTTTTCAAACACATCTCAAGATTGTAACGGACCCATACATGCCCACATGCTACAAAGATAGGATAGTGTTGAAATTTACTTTCTTAGATTAAATCACTAGGGAAGTTTAAAGGTTTTTTAACAGGGCCATACATGCCCACATGATCACAATCTAGGATAGTTTCAAAGATTTCTTAGATTAAATCACAATAGGGAGTTAAATGAATAGTAATGGACCCACATGTCCACCTGCTATCTTCCTAGGGACTTTTGAATTCCGCAAGGTTGTACCAAAGGCATTTAGTTAATTAGGTAATCAACGCTTATAAGGACCAAGCGAAGTCCACATGCAGCAAGGTGACACCTAAATTCATTAAAACATTGGCACACTTTCACTCATTCACACACAAAAGTCACTTATCACTCACATAGTTTTCATATCGAAACATGGAGGTCGAAGTAAGTTTCCTCCAACGAGATTCCTAAACACCCCACCCTTTTCTTGATGAAACTATCCACTCCCATTTAATTTCAATGAGATTGGCTCACACCCCCAATCTCTCAAACAACCACATCTAATTTTTTTCTAAGAAATAACTAAGTTTTCCTCCACAGGAGGTCCCAAAATAAATCTTTTAGTCTAGGTAGGATTTCGGGGATAGGCATCCAAATAACTCCCCGTTATCTGGTTCTCACATTGTCAAAACAATATAAGTCATCAAATAGGGAACTTTAAATCCTCCAAGTCAAGTGTCCCTAACACCATAAGGCAGGGAGATACCCGTGAATGGTTGAAGGCCGAGGTCCGGTTGTTCTGTGCGTCCCCCCTTGAGGCACCCACCTCTTGGATGGGATCCAGCCCGTGACCCATTTCTTAGCCCGAAAATCTAAATGTTGCACTTTGACCGAGGTACCTAATGACCAAATTTTAGGACATCTACCTAGGTGGCAATTGTGGGCTGCAATTGCACCTTGATCGGATTTTGTGTGGCTATTGGGAAATATCTCCAATTCTTTCAGGATATGCCCCCTCTACCCCTCATTATAACTAATCACTTCATCCTTCACTAGTTCCTCTTTTGGTGGCTTTAGACCCCACTATCGAGTGTTATTGGAAGGTCCAGTGCTATTTTGAGAGGAAGGACGTTACGTCTTTTAGGACATGAGCATTTGTTTTCTTTGTTCCCCCACGTGGAAAAAATCCACTTATTCACATATGTGCTTCTTTATCAAAACACTTTATGAATTATGCACTTCTGATTACACATCCACTCAGCTAGTCAGACATCATAGGGGACCCATAGAACCCCCGTCATTCCAGATTCTTTCCAAACCTCCCTCCTATTCTAGGGGGAGTTACTAGTCTTGCCAACTCATCAGCTGCACCTTCTCACACTCCTGTGAGCGCCACTATCTTAGGATTATCTTTTCTTAGTTCCACCTTACTTGGGTCCAATTCCCAAGGTCCACCATCCACTCTCTCTCCTTTACACGGAAGTAGGGGGACAACTTCCTCTCACAGGGGAAGTACAAAACCACCTAGTCCCCCCTAAGGGTCTGGTTCACAAACCACTCACACCATGGATAGAACTAACCCTCCACCACCACTCTAGATGCCATACTTGGCCTCTCTCAACATACCAGATCTAAGAAAACTCACAAATGATCCTATATTGCATGACCCCACATGGCCTGCAATGCCTACCAAACTACCTTCAGATATCCCCAAGTTTGAAGGAAAGGCAGGAGATGACCCTGCCAACCATGTCATGACTTTCCACTTATGGTGCTCTTCCAACAACATTATGGATGATTCCATCCAACTACGATTATTTCAACGCACACTCACTAGCCCATAAGCCAAATGGTATGTAGATGAAAAATCATGGCTCCATGCGACTTTCGAGTCCTTGGCAAAATCATTTTTTACCTTCTTCCAATTACCAATCCACCATGACAACGGTATTGAACTACTCTCTAATTTTAAAGAAACCTCAGCCACACATATTGCTGATCACATTCACGAGTGGCGTCGATGACGTAGTTTGTGCAAAGAAGAAACCACTAAGCAACAATGTCTTGATTGGTTTCTCAGATCACTTGTCTCTCTCCTCGGTAAAGATGTGGCTTCCACCTTCTCTCAATTATAAGAAGAATCCATCAGTAAGGCTCAACAATACGACCTCATCTATTCACAATCAGGATACTTGTACACAGTACTTCTTGATCTCCCAAAACCCATGCCATTTGGCCAAGATAAACTTGGGATGTCTCACTCAGCAGACGGATTGATTGGTAACACCACACACCACAATCCACAACCCCAACAGCCACCAATGTATGGCACACCTCAATATCCACTGGCATATGGAGGAACCCCTTATTATCCCCCACACCCTTATCAACAACCATACCCTGTTGCCCTTCCTCCATTCATCAGTGGGCCACCGCCAACACCCACAACATGCCCACCTATCCAAACAAGTTCTGGTACTCCCTCTACCTCAGATTATACTCTAAGTACTAGTGAAATCACCATGCCTTCCTATGTACCTTACATATCATTACCCCAATAGAATCTGTACTTTCCATTTTCTGGCCCCCAACAGCCCATGGCTCCACCACAAGGACACCCTCACGCTGGGGTGAATTTTGTTCAACCCTCTCCCATTCAACAATATCAAAATTTTGAATAGTTGAATATGGAAAATCCAACCCATGAGTCAAATAATGCCAAAAAGAAAGGAAAAAACCAGAACAATAACAACCCAAGTCAAGATCAGAGTCACCCCCAATAGAACCAACCTACTGGGGGCAACCAGAACCAAGGGAATCAGAACCCCCAGGGGGGAAATAACAACAGACGTCAAGGAAAAAATAACAATAATCTTCGAACCAACTTCCCTTGTGCCCTTTGCGGTGAGTTCGGTCATTATACTCAGCATTGCCCCCAAATCGTTGATTTTAAATGGATGAAAGACTTAGGAAATGGACCACATCCCCTAGCACCACCTACCCCTCAGTAGGCCCCACAAAAATACATACAACAACCTCCCCCAGCCATGCTGCAAAACCCCATTCCACACCAAGGAGTGATGAACACCCAACAGAACATGCAGCCTACCCCACCACAGTTGGGACAATATATCAACCTAAACAATCCCATCGATCGTACTATCCTCCTCACTAGTGAGGAAGAAGTCCTTCTACAGACACGTAGTCATCAGTACCATGCACCCGCTAAGTCTCCTCCCACTCCCCCAGAAACAATCCCAGCACCAACAGGACCCCCTTTTATGATCCCTTGCCCTAACACATAAACACCTCTTCACATCCCTCACATCCCATTGCGTAGGAATTCCCACAACCCGCAGGCGATGGCAGCTCATAATTAAAGTTTGGTTGATGACTTAGCACAATCCCTAACTGAAATGTCAGTCTTAGAAGTCCTTCAAACTTGTCCCACTCAGTGGAAATCATTACTTTCCACCTTGGGGGTAGTCGACCCCGTGGATACTCAACTCATCACATTTGATCTCGACAGTGGAGAACCTTGACTCCCCATTCTCATCGCTTTTCAAATCCTCGTTAAAATTCAAAACATTACAGTTCATTGGTGCATCATCGATGAAGGCACATCCACATGCATCATGTCCAAGTCTATATGGCAGAAAATTGGTTCCCACAAACTCATACCATATGTCATTACCTTAAGAGATTATGACGGACAACCATCTTCTCTTGAAGGGCTCTTCCAAAATTTCCCTGTAGAACTTGGGGGCAAGACCATTCTCATTGAAATTGAAGTTATTGATGCCCACTCGATTACAATATCTTTTTCGGTCGTAGCTACATTTATACTATGAAGGCAGTTGCCTCTTCCGTCTTTTGAACCATGATGTTCCCCCATAACGGGAAGATCATTACAATTGACCAAGTTTCACATTATGAGCCCAACCCTTCTACCAACATCGACAACATTCTCCCTCTCGTCCACACTAATCCTGAAGCGTACCCACTCATCGAAATGGGGCCCATAATTTTCAAAGACCCGTCATTGTTAGGAACTTACCATGGTGCACCATCTCTCCTTCATTCTTCCAATCAAGTATGTGTCGTATCATCCAAAGGAACTGACATTGAGGATACCCTTCCTCCCAGGGAGGCTTCTCTCATATCTGACGTCCCACTAGTCGCAAAGCCCCTCCCTCATGAACTTCCTACGAACTCATCGACTCCACTAGTTCACAATTTCACCTCACCCAAAGGCCATATCCCAATTTGGGAGACAGTTCCCCAAGCCATTACTCAAATCCCCTTCTTTTACCCTCCACTGGGGATATAATCTTTCCAAGTAGTCACAATGCTTACCCTCCCTAATATGGTGTTGGCAATCCCAGTTTGGTATTTACATCCACTAGAGATGGTTCCTCAACCATCCCTTCCCCCCCCAAAACAGAACGAATCCCAATGCAGATTCCCATATTCACTCCCACCATACCCTCTACACCCCCACTCACTAACCTCCCTACCACAACTGGGGGTAGGTGAAAGAAGAAGGAGCCATAGCTCCACTTCCCACATGCATCTAACCTCCTTGCATGCTATGTCAGAAAGATGGACACCCAACCAACAAATGTCCATCTCTACCCGAGTTACGTAACCTAATTCAACTCAATCAAACACCATCACCATTCATCACTTTAGAAAGTAATGCCGCTACCTCCCCTAACGTAAGTAGAAAAGGGCTATGAACCAAATTTGCTTGCGCCATATGTTCAGAATATGGCCATTATACACACCATTTCCCAACGCTACCCCAATTCCAACAAACATTAGTAGCAGTACGTCAAAGCTTCCATCATGAACCCAGTCCAGCTACATCATCCCCACCAAACATCACTGACATCCATTATGTCACAACTTCAGTCAATGAACGTACGAGATGCCCTTTCTCTCTATGTGAATCCTTAGATCATTTTACATATCAATGTCCTATGATTATTGAATATAGGCAATTCCAAATGACCCTGATTCAAACCCCTACACCCCCCATAGAATCGAGGATTAACCTTACCCCATCACTAGAGAGTCTTCACATTATTTTTCCTGAACCAGAAGCACTCTCTATTCCTCTGTGGTTCTTGGATGACTTATACGAGGATTTACCCCCAAATCCCCCTAATTCTCCCGTTCATTTTCCCATAGAAATTTTACGCCCAACTCCGACTAATAATCCTCAGTATCTCAATATTTGGTTTATGTCGAGCGAACCATCACAATCGCATTGCATCATTCCCCTTGCTTCTTCATCGCTAGAGGCCAACCACACGGTGATAGTCACTGATATCACTCTTTTCGATCCCTTGTAATCCCGACAATTCTATTGTGACGAGGGACTACTCGAGGAATTAACCACGCCTGACTACCCATGGGATGTGCTACACCACATAGCACTCTTCTTTTCACAGGAATCCTTCACACCTCCTAACCATCAGCCCATATACACAGTTGAAACCAAGGATTTTATCCCATCAGGGCATATCAACTGGTTCAACAACCCCATCCTTGCCCCTGATTCTTTTGAAGAAGGCAATATGGCCAACATCTCCCCCACCATCAAAATCGATATTTCCATCAAAAATGGAGTCGTCGAGGAAATCACCATTGGTTCCACATGCACTCCTCAAGAAATCACTGCCTATAAAGCCCTCTTCCAAGAATACCAAGATATTTTTGCCTGGTCATACACAGAGATGCCTAGCCTTGATCACTCTACTGTCAAACATCGCATAGACACCTGGCTTGATATCACACCGGTTCACCAAAAACAACGACCGCTACACCCATCCAAAGCTGAGATTGACAAATTATGCACTGCTGGGTTCATCTACCTTATTGCTTATACCTCATGGGTTTCCAACCCTATACCCATTAATAAAAAACAAGGCACTATCCGTGTATTCATGGAATTTCACAATTTCAATCACGCTTATCCCAAAGAAAACTTTCCAACGCCTTTCATCGATCAAATTATCGACGACTGTGTAGGCCATGAGGCATTATCCTTCATGGACAGCTTCTCTGGTTATAACCAAATCCAAATCCACCTAGCCGATCAATACAAAACCACATTCACTACCCCTTGGGGTACTTTTGCATATCGTGTCATTCCTTTTGTCTTAAAACACGCTGGCGCAACTTTCCAACGGGCTATAACATACATTTTTCACGATCTAGATCATATCATCCTCGCATACATGGATGACCTCACAACTCGATCCAAAAAATGCACCCAACATCTTGATGATTTACGGATCATCTTCCAACGGTATCGTCAATACAACTTCCGCTTGAACCCCCCAAGAGTGTGTTCTGCGTCACTGTCAGGTGCCTCCTCAGATTCTTCGTTTCCCAAATTGGTATTACCGTGGATCCCCTCAAAGTCTAGGCCATCATAGAAATTCCACCCCCACGGAATTTATGCCAACTCCAGAGCCTACAAGGAGAAACTAACTTTTTAAAGCGATTTGTCCCATACTATGCCACTCGAGCACACAGTTTCCTTCGCTTACTACACCATGACATCCCATTCCACTGGGATGAACATGCCCAAAAAGCATTCAATGATCTTAAAATGGCACTCTCCAACACCCCTTTAATTAGTTCACCTGACTATAATCACGACTATATCCTCTACATATCAGCATCAATTGTCTCAGTAGTAGGAGTTCTCGTTCAAATCGATGATGACGATCGTGAGCATGTCATTTACCACATTAGTAAAAACCTCTCAGGGCCACCCTTGAAGTATAATCACGAAGAGAAACTAGCCCTTGCAGTCGTCCTCGCAGTCCAAAAACTGCGCCATTACATTCTGCTTCGCACAACCAAAGTCATAGCAGATTCCAACCCCATGCAATACTTGCTCAGTTGTTGGAAAATTAATGGCAAATTTTCCCAATGGATCATTATCCTTCAGAAGTACGATCCAAAATTTTCAACACCCAAGAGTAAGAAAGCTATCGTCCTCTCCGAACTTGTCATAGCCTTCCTCTATGATACTACCAGTTCCCCCATCAATACTGACTTCCCCGATGAACATCTCTTTTACATCACTTCAGATGATCCTTGGTACGACGACCTCCTCGTCTACCTCTGAACCCAAAAGTTCAGTAACCACCTCTCACGAGATGATCACCATCGTATTCGCCACCAGGCCCCCTACTATCTTCTCATCGAAGATATCTTATATCGGCGAGGGGTTGACACCATACTCCGTCGATGCTTGACTATTGATGAGGCCGATAGAGTCTTGAACGACTACCATAGCGGTGCATGCGGGGGCCATCTCTCGGGGATGCACACTACTCAAAAAATCATCCGCGCTGGTTACTTTTGGCCTACATTTTTTTATGATTGCATTCATGCCGTGAAGCAATGCGATAAATGTCATATTTACTCCAACAAAGCATGAGCACCACCTGCTCTTCTCCACCCAGTCATTACTGCAGACCCCTTTTATAAATGGGGCATCAACTTCATGACTTGTAACCCCTCGTCCAACAATGGACACAAATACATCGTTGTCACAGTCAA
Source organism: Picea engelmannii (assembly GCA_009831015.1). NCBI lineage: Eukaryota > Viridiplantae > Streptophyta > Pinopsida > Pinales > Pinaceae > Picea > Picea engelmannii. The sequence goes on from ML795355.1 coordinate 354,539, forward strand.
TTACTTCACAAAGTGGGTTGATTCCATGCCTACCTTCAACAACACCACTGACAACACAACACATGTTTTCTTTAATCATGTCATATCTCGCTTTGTAGTACCACTCCAACTAGTCTCTGATCACGAGAAACATTTTGAGAATGAGATTTTCATCAAACTCTCATCCTGGTTAGGATTCTCCCATGAGTTTTCCTCACCATATTACCCTCATTCCAATGGACAGGTCTAAGCATTTAACAAGGTCCTCAAGACCATGTTATAGTGCATGGTTAACAAACATAAGACCAATTGGCATCATATGTTATTTTCTGCGCTATGGGATTATCGTACGGCCATGAAAACGACCACTAGTTTCACATCATTTCATCTAGTCCATGGGGTCGAGGCCACTCTTCCTATCGAGTGTGAAATTCCCACCTTACTCACCACAATTGAGCTATTACCCGACACTGCTCTAATGGAGCAGAGTTTGTTGAACTTAGAGTCCCTGGATGAAGATCGTCGATCTTCATTACAGAACAATGAGGCAACCAAAAAATGGTCAAAGGCCACCTTTGATCGCCATGTCAACCTCTGTGCATTTCACGAAGGTGACCTTGTCCTTGCTTATGATATCTCTCACGATACCTCAGTCATGGAAAATTTGAGTGACTATGGCATGGCCCCTACATTATCCAGCATTGCCTCACCAAAGGCGCATACATCATGGCTTCCCCCGAGGGCCTCTCTCTCAAAGAACCCATCAATAGGTTATACTTAAAGAAATTTTACGCCTAAGCGTAGCCATTCTACATTAGGTTTTTTCTTTTATAGTGTTTTTAATCTTTTTTCCATACCCCATCCAGGTACGCATGCTCATGTTCAAAATTATCAAATAAATACTTGTATGTTCGATTCTCTTCAGATATTGTTCATGTCGGGTATTTGGTTTTCATGTGTGTAGGTACTTGGTCATCATACACCAGTGCAACCCCTTTAGGTATATAATCAATACTGGCATGTAATCATTCCCTCTAAATCTCAATTGCATCTTTGGTCACACCCTCTGAAATTTTCCTTTAGGGTCCCCATATCCGGCTCTACAGTACCGCCACCTCCATTGCATTTTGGGTATTGTCACCCGGTAGCACTCTCCCCCACATGATTTGCCCCATTCATAGACCCCTTCACACTTTGACACTCATGATGTTTTCAACCCTTTAGGAATGGGAGTCTCGATTGTCTTACATCATGTCACGAATCAGCCACATATTCCTTCTCCTCATTTTTCTAACCTACCCACTAGACTCCAAGGGCACTTCCTCATGGATTATTTTGAATGCACTCCAGCAACATCATTTACCATCCATTTTTCCCATCATCTGTCTGCCCATCCTCAGATTACCCTCCATACATTACCCTACTACAGAAACCAACCTATGGGGCCCCCACCCTCCACTTGTTTTTTCCACCAACTTGCACCATCCCTAGGCCAAGCCCTCCTACACTGGGGCACCCGTTTCTGTATCTGCATTATTATCCCCATGGATTTTTTAATTCTTTTTGTAATTAAGTCGTTATTTCCAGCATGTTACATAGCTTTTCGTCATCACCTTTGGCGACCTTCTTGGAAAATGCAACCCATGTCACCCTTGGTTGGGGCACTTCTTATCATCTCCTCCTATTGACATCATCCATAGACTCTGAGTATCCCATAGGCCACCTACCTCTGCTCTCTGAGTTTTTTCACTTTGTCCCGCCTCTAGAATAACTTATCCCACATCTTGTTGTCCCCTTGACATTCAACTTAGTTGAACGATTGCAGCCACTTATACTTCACATATATCCCCAACCAAGGGCAGTCTTGAGTCTCCACACATCTTGACTTAGTACATGTACCCCCTCAGTTCCTAACCTCACCTAGTAGATCCCCCAAAGACCTTTGCTTCTTGGAGTCGTGTCCCCCTTTTTTGTCGACATCAGCACAGTCTCCAGAAGGGTGACAGTATATTGACTCTCATTACCTTTCCAATGAAAAGTCTCATATGGCATAGAGAGACCCATCATTTCTCCCTGTTGTCGTTGACCCCCATAACGTTCGAATTCAACACTTTCTCATGTTATGGTGGGTCTTACTTTGTGACTATTGCAGTTGTTTCTTATATTTGCCGAAGGCCTTTGAACTTGGATGGGCTATCCATGCCCACAACATCCATGATACTTCTTCCAGGTGTCCTTGCCTACTGTTCAGAGTATATTCCTCATCAGAATTGTCCTCTACCTTTATCAAAACCACTCCCGAGGGCACTACAGTGGTCTACATCAACACACAGTTTCAGTTACTATACAACACCCTTTTTGTTTTAGTTACATGACACGAGCATGGGGCATGCCCGCCTCGTTTGTACACAAGTTATTTTACACACCTTGCAAAAAGTTGGGTCCTACAGGTTCCCTTCTCCCTCCAACGGGTCACTCTTGATATTCTCAGTAAAACTCTTTCTTACAACGGTACTCTCAGTAGAAGAAACATTGATGAATTTCGGCTATACGTATATTCCTAACCTCATCCATCAGGGGGCATCTGTTATCACTGAAATTTCGTTCGCAAATGGTTACAGGAATCCAACATCTTCAAATAGCTATGAGTTCACCCATGGACCAAAATTACCAAAAAAGAATTTCCAAAAGGTCCAAAACTATACAACCAGTTATAAAATCAAGGTGCACTATGACTACATAGGGCGGGCGTGCACATGTGCCATCCATAAATGAAAGAAAAGTGCACATGCACATAATGTGCGACTGTGGTCGCTAAAATCCGCACACACCTAAGAAATGACGCATTTATGAGATTGGTCGACCTCCCACCCACTTCTGGTTCAACTTTTAAGTTGATTTGACATCCAAATCTCGGTTGGATCTGACTGGGTAGCTGGTCAAAGACCTAAAAGTGACCTAAACAACCCCTTTTCACACTAAAATCTGGTTGCACAATACCCCAAAGTGGTGTTATAAAACAAGGCCATGGGTGTACTACATTTTCAAGGAATTCATTTGCAAGGTTATGCTATTGTTATTCTCTTAGGGAATCCTCTTTTCTCATCAAGAGCATACTAGCATCATTCCATTTGGGCAATCCACCTCACCTTTTGAGTGGATTACCTTGGGATTCTTTCACCATTTCTTTCAAGTTTCAAAGTTGTAAGAAGAGCTCAATTGTGGGGGTCCAAGAGCCCTCCCTTGGAGGAAGAAGGGACCCAAAGTCCTCTTTCTTCTCGGTGTTTTCTTTTCACTAATACAATCCTTTCCATTGGTGACATGAGTCTTATTGGTTTCTTGTTCTTATGTCCTTATGCTCAATAGTTTAGTTGCTCTTTCCTTTCCTAGTTTAATTCTTAGCTTAGTATTTTATGTTTCTTTTTCTAACCCTTTCCTTCACTGCTATATTGCTTAGCTAACCCAAGTAAGCTTGTAAGAACCTCTATTTTGCCCATTCAGGTGTTAATAGATCTTCCACTCCAGAATATTTCCATATGGGAAAAGAAGATAGTTGAGATTTGAAACTCCCGAGGGTCGAAGAGCCAAAATCAACCATAACCGTTGATTTGGAAGGGAGCTACATGTCGACAGATCGTGTAGATATGGGATCATGTGTGGAAGGAGAATAGATATCATCCATTGATCATGGATCATCTCCATGGGATTGTATATTGACGGACGAGATTGATTGCAGGTCCAAAACTTGCTTGGATGTTAAAAATCTGAGAGCGGACCGCAATTTATACCACAGTTTTAGAAAAAGGATACATGGCACCTGAAGGTGAATTGCGAGGAGAAAAGTGGGTTGGTCTAAAACCACTCTTTCCCGCACCTGCAATCACATAGTTACGTGAGGTAATAGCCCATAATGTTATGACAGAAAGGGCTAATGAAAAAGGGGCTAGCGCCTGAAACTTGGAGTTTTGGAAGCGCACAGGAATAGCCTGCGGGTCTGTCAAGACATGTACCTAAAGGAGAAAAGGGGGCCTGTGTATAATTTTTTGGGGTTCAATCATGAGCCCGAAGAGTCAATTTGACTTAGAAGAGTTGAAGATCCTTTGATCGGGAGGTCATCAGACCCCGCTAAGGTGGAGGCATTGCATTGAAAGTGCTTAGGGAAGGAATGATCATGCACAGTGATCATAGTGAGACAACAAGAAGATTCGGGAACCCTGGAAGAATTGAAGACTTCTCGATTCAACAAGGAAAAGTTTCACATGAGAAAGAAGTTATTTCATTTTCTATGGCAGCAAGTATGTTACAACTTGTTGAGTCAACCAGAGGAAAGAATGCTTGTGTGTTTGCAAGTGTTGTTGGTGATTTTGTTGCACAAGGAGTGAAGCAACAAAGAGCTGAAGTGTTGGTTATAAGTTTGATAAAATAAGCATGAAAGATTCTACTGCTATCAGACATTTAGGTAGTATAAAATTTATTAATGGCAGTCATGCAGGTATGATTTTTTATTACTCTTTTTGCATAATTGCTGAAAGGAAATTTAGGTAAGAATTTCCTCAGCCAGAGTTATTTTATAAAATCACATGATTATATTATTGAATGCATACCACTGGATGTGGTAAAGGTTGGAGGCCTGTATTAATTCAATCTTTTTAGCTTCTGAATGCACACACTGACACAATATAATGTCATGTTAATTTGGTTATGGGGTAATAACCAATGAATTAAAAGATAAGAACTTGTTATAGGAATGAATTCCAGTAAGCTAGTCATGTATGAGACTAGTGTTATCACTGAAATTTCATCCGCAAATGGTTACAAGAATTCAGCATCGCCAAACAGTTATGAGGTCACCCATGGACTAAAATTACCACAAAATCATTTCCAAAGGGTCAAAAACTATACAACCAGTGACAAAATTAAAGTGCGCTATGACTACACAGAGCACGTGCACACATGCGTAAAACAGAAACGTAGGAAAAGCGCACATGCGCCCGATGCACGATTGTGGTCGCTAAAAGCCACACACATCTGAGAACGGTGAATTTATGAGAGTGGTCGGCCTCCGACCCACTTCTGGTTCAGCTTCCAAGTTGATTTGACACTCAAATCTAGACTGGATCTAACTGGGTGGCTGGTCAAAGACCTAAAAATGCCCTAATTAGCCACTTTTCACACTACAAGATGGTTGCACAATACCTCAAAGAGGTGCTATAAAACAAGGCCATGGGAGCACTTCATTCTTAAGGAATTCAATAGAAAATTTATGTTGCTACTATTCTCTTGAGGAATCCTCTATTCTCAACAAGAGTATACTAACACCATTACATTGGGCAATCCATCTCACCCGTTGAGTGGATTAGCAAAGAATTCTTTCGCCATTTTCATTCAAAGTTGTAAGAAGAGCTTATTTGTGGGGGTCCAAGCGCCCTCCTTTAGAGGAATAAGGGACTCATAGTCCTCTTTATTCTTGGTGTTTTCTTTCACTAATATAAACCTTACCATTGGTGGCATGGGTCTTATTTTTTCTTTTGTTCTTATGTCCCTATGCTCACTAGTTTAGTTGTTATTTTATTTCTTAGTTTATTTCTTAGTTGTTCTTTTATATTTCTTTCTCTAACCCTTTTCCTTACAGTTGTCCTTCTTAGCAAACCCAACTAAGCTTGCAAGAAGCTCCATTTTTCTCATCTAGGTGGTAAAAAAGGCGCAACAGATTGGCGACTCCACTGGGGAAAGGTATCAATTTCCTACCCCATTTGGGTTTTTATAGCTCTTATTTTGATTTATTTAACCTGCAGGTGCATTAACCGGCCCAAGCCGACCTGCAAAACATCCAATTCCAAGTTGAAGTGAGAGAATTCCATCAATAATTTTCTCTCACGACCATGTGTCAGTTGTGTGCGGGTGTTTTGGCCCACAGACGCGCATCGTGCACACAGGCGCTCAAACCATAGTTCTGTTTTTCACACCTATGCCCATAAGCTTGTTTCAGTCTATGCACAGGCGCTCAGTGCGCCTCTGTCTACTTTGGGACCCATGCACCTGTGAAAAAAAATACACATTGTAAGGTTTTTTGAGATTTGGGAAAGGCCCTTAGCCTTCTTAAAAGTGATTTCATGCATGTTTTAAGCTGCACCACACTTAGTTCCCTCTTCATATAAAGGGATTAGTCAAAACACATAGGCACTTAGGGGGTTTTAAATCATTATTTCCTCTTTTGCTTTCATTTTGCCACATGGATGGCTTGCTTTGACTAAAAAGTATAAGTTGGAATCATTTGTAATCACATAAAACTTGCATTGTGACTAGAAGTTGGATAACAATCACTTAGTATGCTCTTCTCTCGCACTTCCAAGCGACCTTGAGAATCAAAAAAAGATTGTAGGACAATTTCATCTCCCTTAAAAAGACTAAAACCTTTAGGAGAGGACAACAGGCCCTCTTGGGACTCCTCTTAGTTTATTTTTCAAACACATCTCAAGATTGTAACGGGTCCATACATTCCCACATGCTACAAAGAGAGGATAGTGTTGAAGTTTACTTCCTTAGATTAAATCACTACAGAAGTTTAAAGGTTTTGTAACGGGCCCATACATGCCCACATGATCACAATCTAGGATAGTTTCAAAGATTTTCTTAGATTAAATCATAATAGGGAGTTAAAGGAATAGTGAAGGACCCACATGTCCACATGCTAGTTTCCTAGGGACTTTTGAATTACGCAAGGTTGTACCAAAGGCACTTAGTTAATTAGGTAATCAACACTTGTAAGGACCAAGCGAAGTTGACATGCAGCAAGGTGACACCTAATTCATTAAAACATTGGTACACTTTCACTCATTCACACACAAAATTCACTTATCACTCACATAGTTTCTTCTCAAAACGTGGAGGTCAAAGTAATTTTCCTCCACATGGATTTCGAAACACCCCACCATTTTCTTGACGAAACTATCGACTCCCATTTAATTTCAACAAGGTTGGTTCACACCCCCAATCTCTCAAACAACCGCATCTAAATTTTTTCTAAAAACACACTAAGTTTTCCTCCACAGGAGGTGCCAAAAGAAAGTTTTTAGTCTAGGTAGAATTTTGGGGATAGGCATCCAAATAACTCCTCGTTATTTGGTTCTCACATTGTCAAAACAATAGAAGTTGTAAAATAGGGAACTGAAAATCCTCCAAGTCAAGTGTTCCTAACATAATAAGGTAGGGAGAAACTCGTGAAGGGTTGAAGGATGAGGTCTGGTTGTTCTGTGCGTCCCCCCTTGAGGCACCCACCTCTTGGATAGGATCTAGCCCGTGACCCATTTCTTAGGCCAAAAATCTAAATGCCGCACTTTGACCGAGATACCTAGTGACCAAATTTTAGGACATCTACCCAGGTGGCAATTGTGGGCTGCAATTGCACCTTGATTGAATTTTGTGTGGCTATTGGGAAATATCTCCAGATCTTTCGGGATATGCCCCCTTTACCCCTCATTATAACTGATTATTTCATCCTTCACTAGTTTCTCTTCCGGTGACTTCAGACTCCACTGTTGAGTACTATTGGAAGGTCTAGTGCTATTTGAGAGGGAGGATGCTACGTCTTTTAGGACAGGAGAATTTGTTTTCTTTGATTCTTCATGTGGACAAAACCCACTTATCCACATATATGCTTCTTTTTCAAAACACTTTATGTATGATGCACTTCTAATTACATTTTGATTTAGATATATATATTGTGTAAATTTCAAAATTTGCAACAAAGGATCTTGTTTATTTTCTCTCATCACATTTTACACACATCCACTCAGCTAGTCGGACATCATAGGGGACCCATAGAACCCTCGTCATTCTAGACGCTTACTAAACCTCCCTCCTATTTTAGGGGGAGTTCCTAGTATTGCCATCTCATAGGCACCACCTTCACACACTCCTATGAGTGGCACTATCTTAGGATCAACTTTGCTTGGTTCCACATTACTTGGGTCCTCTTCCCAAGTTCCTCCATCCACTCGCTCTCCTCTACACGGAAGTGGGGGGCCAACTTCTTCTCAAGGGGGAAGTACCAACCCACCTAGCGCCCCTCGAGGGTTAGGTTCACAACACACTCACACCATGGATGGAGATAATCCTCCACACCCACTACAGATGCCATATTTGGCCTCTCTTAACATACCAGATCTAAGAAAACTCACCAATGATCCTATATTGCATGACCCCACGTGGCCTGCGATGCCTACCAAACTACCTTCAAACATCCCCAAATTTGAAGGAAAGGCAGGAGATGACCCTGCCAACCATGTCATGACTTTCCACCTATGGTGCTCTTCCAACAACACTATGGATGATTCCATCAGACTATGATTATTTCAACACACACTCACTGGCCCATCAGCCAAATGGTATGTAGATGAAAAATTGGGGTCCCACGCAACTTTTGAGTCCTTGGCCAGATCATTTTTTACCTTCTTCCAATTACCAATCCACCATGACAATGGTGTTGAACTACTCTCTAATTTCGAACAAACCTTAGCCACACATATTGTTGATCACATTCACAAGTGGCGTAGACGACGTAGTTTGTGAAAAGATGAAACCACCAAACAACAGTGTCTTGACTGGTTTATCAGATCACTTGTCTCTCTCCTCGGTAAAGATGTAGCTTCCACCTTCCCTCAATCCGAAGAGGAATTCATTAGTAAGGCTCAACAATATGACCTCATCTATTCACAATCAAGGTACTTATACACAGTACTTCCTGATCTCCCAAAATCTGTGCCATTCGGTCAGGACAAACCCATGATGTCTCACTCAACAAACGGATTGATTGGTAATACCACACACCAGAGTCCTCAACCCCAACCACCACCAATGTATGGCACACCTCAATATCCGCCAGCATATGGGGGAACCTCTTATTACCCCCCACCCCCTTATCAATAGCCATACCCTGTTGCTATTCCTCCACCCATCAGTGGCCCACTACCAGCACCCCCAATACATCCACCTATCCAAACAGGTTCTGGCACCCCCTCTACCTTAGATTATACTTTAAATACTAGCAAAAGAGCCACGTCTTCCTATGTACCTTATGGATCACAACTCCCATAGAATCTGTACTTTCCATTTCCTGGTCCTCCACAACCCATGGCACCCCCACACCCTCACGCTGGGGTGAATTTTGTTCAACCCTCTCCCATTCAGCAATATCAAAATTTAAAACAGCGGAATACGAAAAATCCGACCCACCCGTTGAATAATTCCAAAAAGAAAGGAATAAACAGGAACAATAAAATCCTAGGAAAAGTCGGGAATCAACCCCAACAAAACCAACCTACTGGGGGCAACCGGAACCAAGGGAATCAGAATCCCCAGGGGGGAATCAACAACAAGCGTTAAGGGAGGAATAACAATACTATTAAAACCACCTTCTCTTATGCCCTTTGGGGTGAGTTTGGTCATTATACTCATCATTTCCCCCAAATCGTTGATTTCAAATGACTGAAAGACTCAGGTAGTCTACCACATCCTCCAGCACAGCATGCCCCTTAGCAGGCCCCACAACAATACGTGCAACAACCCCCCCTAGATGTGCTGCAGAATCCCATTCCACACCAAGGTGTGATGAACACCCAACAGGACACACAAAATACCCCACCTCAGTTGGGATAGTATCTCAATCCAAAAAATCCCATAGATCGTAAAATCATCCTCACCAGTGAGGAATAAATCCTTCTGCAAACATGTATTCGTCAATATCGTGCACCCGCTGAGTCTCCTCCCATTCCCCCAGAAACAACCCCAACACCGACAAGACCCCCATTGGTAATTCATCACTCTAACACCGAAACACATCTTCACATCCCTCGCATCCCATTGCACAGGAATGTCCACAAACCCTAGGCTAGAGCGGCTCATAATTACAGTTTGGTCGATGAATTAGCACAATCCCTAGCTGCTATGTCAGTCTTAGAGGTCCTTCAAACTTGTCCCACTCAACAGAAATAATTACTTTTCTCCTTCGGGGCAGTAGACCCCATAGATACCCAACTCATCACATTTGATCTCGACAGCGAACAACCTCGCCTTCCTGCTCTGATCGCTTTTCAAATCCCAGTAAAAATTTGAAACATTATAGTTCATCGATGCATCATCGATGGAGGTGCATCCACATGCATTATGTCAAAATCTGTATGGAAGAAACTTGGTTCCCCTGAACTCATCCCATCTGCCATTACCTTATGAGCTTATGATGGACGACCATCATCTCTTGAAGGGCTCTTCCAAAATGTCCCGGTAGAACTTGGGGGCAAGACCATTCTCATCGACATTGAAGTTATCAACGCCCCACTTGATTATAATATCCTATTCGGTTGTAGCTACATGTACACTATGAAGGTAGTTTCCTCTTCTGTCTTTCGAACAATGATGTTCCCCCATAATGGGAAGATCATTACCATTGACCAAGTCTCACATTATGAGCCTAACCCTTCTGCCAACATCGATAACATTCTCCCTCTCATCCACACGTGTCATGACGCATACCCACTCATTGAAATGGGCCCCGGAATTTTCAAAGACCCATCATTGTTACAAAATTACCATGGTGCACCACCACTCCTTCATCCTTCCAATCAAGTATGCGTCGTATCATCCAACGGAACTGACATAGAGGATACCCTTCCTCCTTGGGAGGCTTCTATCATATCTAACATCCCACTAGTTGCAAATATCCCCCCTAACGAGACTCCTGCGAACTCGTCGACTCCACCAGTCCACAATTTTGCCTCTCCCCAAGGCCATATCCTAGTTTGGGAGACAGTTCCCCAAGCCATTACTCAAATCCCCTTCTTTTACCCCCCACCAGGTGTACAAGCTTTCCAAGTAGCCGCAACACTTACCCTCCCTAATATGGTGTTAGCAATTCCAGTTTGGTATTTACATTGACCAGAGATGGTCCCTCAAACATCCCTTCCCCCCCAAACGGAAGGAATCCCAATGACGATTCCCATACTCACTCCCACCATACCCCCTACACCCCCACTCACTACCCTCCCTTCCATAGTTGGGGGTAGGTGAAAGAAGAAGGAGCCCACAACTCCACTTCCCCCACTCATCCAACCTCCTTGCGCGCTATGTGAGAAAGATGGACACCGAACCAACAACTTCCCATCTCTACCCAAGTTACAGAACCTGATTCCACTCAATCAAACACCATCAACGCTTGCCACTGTAGCAAGTACTACCACTACTACCCCTCACTCACAAAGTAAAGGGCTGCAAACCAAATTCACTTGCACTAAATGTTCAGAATATGGCCATTATACACACCATTTCCCAACTCTGCCATGCTTCTGGCATACATTAGCTGCAGTACGCCAAAGCTTCCAGAATGAACCCAATCCAACTACATCATCCCTACCAAAAATCACTGACATCCATTATGTCACAACTTCAGTCAATGAACGTATGAGATGCCCTTTCTCTCTATGTGAATCCTTAGATCATTTTACATACCAATGTCCTATGATCATTAAATACAGGCAACCCCAATTGACCCTGATTCAAACCCCTACATAATCAATGGTTGACCTTACCTCGTCACTAGAAATTATTCATATCATTTCTCCTGAACCCGAGGCACTCCTGACGCCTCCATGGTTCTTGGATGACTTATCCAAGGATTCACCCCCAATTCTCCCACTAATTTCCCTACAGAAATTTCACACCCAACTACCATTGGTACTCCTCAGTACTTCAATATTTGGTTTATGTCGAGTGAACCATCACAATATCGTTGCGTCCTTCCCCCTGTTTCTTCATCACCAGGGAACAACCACACGGCCACAGTCACCGATATCACTCTTTACGACCCCTTGTATTCCTTCCAATTCCACTATGATGAGGACATACTCAAAGAGTTAAACACCCTCGACTACCCATGGGATGCGCTACACCACCGAGCACTCTTCTTTCCACAGGAAGCCTCCATGCCTCCTAACCAACACCCCATATACGCGGTCGAAACCAAGGATTTTATCCCATCAGGGCATATCGACTAGTTCAACAACCCCATTCCTACCCCTGATGCATTTGAAGAAGGAAACATGGCCAACATTTCCCCAACCATCAAAATTGACATTTCCATAAAAAATGGAGTCGTCGAGGAAATCACCATTGGCGCTACTTTCACTCCTCAAGAAATCACCGCCTATAAAGCCCTCTTCCAAGAATATCGGGATATTTTTTCCTGGTCATACATAGAAATGTCTGGCCTTGATCCCTCTATCGTCGACCATCGCATTGGCATCTAGCCTGGCATTACACTAGTTCGTCAAAAACAACGACCGTTACACCCATCCAAAGCAGCGGCCATCAAAGTTGAGATTGACAAATTACGCGTAGCTGGGTTCATCTACCCCATCGCCTATACATCATGCGTTTCCAACCCTATACCCGTTCATAAAAAATAGGGCACTATCTGCGTCTGCACGAAATTTCACGATCTCAATCACGCATGTCCCAAAGATAACTTCCCAATGCCTTTCATCGATCAAATTATCGATGACTGTGCAAGCCACAAGGCTCTCTCCTTCATGGATGGTTTCTCTGGTTATAATCAAATCCAAATCCACCCAGCAGATCAATACAAAAATGCATTCACTACCTCTTGGGGTGCTTTTGCATATCGGGTCATGCCTTTTGTATTAAAGAATGTTGGCGCAAATTTCCAATGGGCTATGACATACATTTTTCATGATCTGGCTCATATCATCCTTTCATACTTGGACGACCTCACAACTTGATCCAAGAAGTGCACCCAACATCTTGATGATTTACGGATCATCTTCCAATGGTATCATCAGTACAACATCCGCTTGAACCCCCTCAAGTGCGTGTTCTGCATCACTGCGGGGCACCTCCTCAAATTCATCGTTTCCCAAAGCGGTATTACCATGGACCCCCTCAAAGTCCAAGCCATCACATAAATTCCACCTCCCTAGAATTTATGTCAACTCCAAAGCCTACAAGGAAAAGCTAACTTTCTACGGCGATTTGTCCCAGACTATGCCACTCGAGCACACGGTTTCCTTCACTTACTACACCACGACATCCCATTTCACTGGGATGAACATGCCCAAAAATCATTTGATGATCTTAAAATGGCGTTGTCTAATTCCCCTTTAATTAGTTCACCCGACTATAATCGTGACTATATCCTCTACATATCAGCATCATCTATCTCAGTAGTAGGAGTTCTCATTCAAATCAGTGATGACGATCGTGAGCATGTCATTTACTACATTAGTAAAAACCTCTAAGGGCCACCCATAAAGTATAAACATGAAGAGAAAATAGCCCTTTCATTCGTCCTCGCAGTTCAGAAACTACGTCATTACATTCTGCTTTGTACGACTAAGGTTGTAGCAGATTCCAACTCTATGCAATACTTGCTCAGCTGTCGGCAAATTAATGGCAAATTTGCCCGATGGATCGTTATCCTTCAGGAGTACGGTCTTGAATTTTCAACACCCAAGAGAAAGAAAGATCTCGTCCTCAGCGAACTTGTCATGGCCTTCCCCTCCGATACTACTAGTTCCCCCGTCAATACTGACTTCCCCAACGAACATCTCTTTTACATCACTTCGGATGATCCTTGGTACGGTCACCTCCTCATCTACCTCCAAACCCAAAAGTTCGGTAACCACCTCTCACAAGATGATCCTCATCGTATTCGCCACCAGGCCCCCCGCTCTCTCCTCATCAGAGATATCTTATACCGTCAAGGGATTGACACCATACTTCGTTGATTCTTAACTATTGACGAGGTTGATAGAGTCTTGAACGACTGCCATAGCGGTGCATGTGGGGGCCATCTTTCGGGAATGTCCACTGCTCAAAAAATCATCCGAGTAGGTTATTTTTGGCCTACATTGTTTCACGATTTCATTCATGCCATGAAGCGATGCGTGAAATGTCATCTTTATGCCAACAAAGCACGAGCACCACCTTCTCTTCTTCACCCAATCAATACTGTCGACCCCTTATGTAAATGGGGCATCGACTTCATGACTTGTAAACCCCCATCCAACAATGGACACAAATACATTGTTGTCACAGTCGATTAATTCACAAAATGGGCTGAATCTATGCCCACCTTCAACAACACCGCTGACACTGCAGTGAGTTTTTTCTTTAATTACGTCATATCCCGCTTCGGCATACCGCTCCAACTAGTTTTCGATCACGAGAAACACTTTGAGAATGAGATTTTTGTCGAACTTTCGTCTTGGTTAGGATTCTCCCATGAGTTTGCCTTGTCATATTACCCTCAGTCTAATGGATAGGTTGAAGCAGTTAGCAAGGTCCTCAAGACCATGTTACATCGCACGATTAATAAACATAATACCAATTGACATCATATGTTATTTTCCACGCTATGGGCTTACCGTACGGACGTGAAAATGACCACTAGTTTCACACCATTTCATCTAGTCCACGGTGTTAAGAACCAAATACCAATATAGCATAGAAAAACCTCAGAAAAATTACTCAATGCCTTGAAAAATAGATAATTTCATATAATAAGCCTCTTCGAGGGGGCAACCTCCTTTTACCCCACTTAAATGTTCAAGTACAATATGATTCAAAATGAACATGTCTCCTTGGTATATATAGGAGACTAGGAGGTATAATTACAACTAATGGCCTAAAGCTGACATAAATAAAATAAAATTACTAATATAATATGCTCCAATTAAGGGGTAATGAGCCAATATTAGGGCTTAACATGCCCCTCCCCTTGAGACAAGTGTTGTCTGCAATGCTTGAATAACTCTGGATGCTTATTTATAAAAGACTCATCTTCCCAAGTGGAATCTTCAGCCGGTAGTTTCCTCCATTTAATGAGATACTCTGAAATGGATCTATACCTCAGCTGGTGAATTCTTGTGTCAGTGATGACTTCAGGTTCCAATATGATTTTTCCTTCCTCTTCAAGTTTTGGCAATATAGTTTGAACTGGGATCTTGTCGCCTATAACCTTCTTTAAGCATGAAACATGGAAAACTGGGTGTACTCGTGAAGATGCAGTCAACTCTAATTTGTATGCTATAGTACCAATATTTTGCAACACCTTATAAGGGCCATAATACTTTGGTGATAATTTATTATCCTTCTTGGCTTGCTTGAGGGACATCTGTTTGTATGGTTGTAGTCTTAAAAACACCCAATCCCCTACTTCAAAACTTCTTTCACTACGATGTTGATCTGCTTGTTGTTTCATGCAATTATGTGCCGTGGTCAGGTTGTCCTTTAAGATTTGGAGAACCTGTTGTTGATTCTCGATGTGATATTCCACTGCTTGAACCTTAGATTTTTATTTTAGAGAAGAAGTGATGGAAGGAGGGTGGTATCCATAAAGTGCCATAAATTGTGTCATTTTTGTTGTAGTATGACAGGAAGTGTTATACCACCATTCTACCAAGGGTAACCATTTGAACCATTGTGTTTGTTTATCAAAGACAAAGCAATGAAGGTAGCCTTCTAGACATTTGTTCACTATCTCAGTTTGTCCATCAGATTGAGGATGATAGGATGAG
>ML795355.1:381377-392140 GCA_009831015.1 Picea engelmannii
AGTGCCTTGACTGGTTTCTTAGATCACTTGTCTCTCTACTTGGTAAGGACGTCGCTTCCACCTTCCCTCAATCTGAAGAGGAAGCCATCAGTAAGGCCCAACAATATGACCTCATTTATGCACAGTCAGGATACTTATACACAATACTTCCTGATCTTCCCAAACCTGTGCCATTTGGCCAAGACAAACCTGGGATGTCTCATTCAGCAGACGAACTAATAGGTGCCACCACACACCATGGTCCACAACCCCAACCACCACCGATGTATGGCACACCTAAATACTCGCCAGTATATGGGGGCACTCCTTACTACCCCCCACCCCCTTATCAACATCCATATTCTGTTGCTATACCTCCACCCATCAGTAGAACTCCACCGGCAGCTCCCATACATCCACCTATTCCCACAAGCAGTGGCACTCCCTCAACATCAGCTTATAGTACTAGTTAAAGAACTACACCTTCCTATGTGCCTTATGGATCGGTACCACCGCAAAATCTGTACTTCCCCTTTCCTGGCCCTCCACAACCCATGGCTCCCACACATCCACATGCGGGGGTAAATTTTGTTCAACCTTTTGCTGCTCAACAATACCAGAATTTTGAACACTTGAATACAGCCAACCCAACTCATCCATCGAACAATACCAGGAAGAAAGGAAAGAATAGGAATAACAACAACCCTGGTCAAGGCGGGAATCAACCCCCACAACACCAACTCCCTGGGGGCAACCAAAACCAAGGGAACCAAAACCCCCAAGGGGGCAATAACAACAAACGCCAAGGGAGAAATAATGTTAAAACCATCCACCCTTGTTCCCTTTGTGGCGAGTTCGAACATTACACTCACCATTGCCCCCAGATCGTTGATTTTAAATGGTTGAAAGACTCAGGTAGTCTACCCCCTACCCCTGCACAAACTGCCCCTCAGCAGGCACCACAACAGTATGTGCAACAACCCCCTCCCGCCGTACTGCAAAATCCTATCCCACATCAAGGCGTGATAAACACCCAACATGATGCACAGCGTCCCCCACCTCAGGTGGGACAATACCACAACCCCAACAATCCAGCAGAGCGTACCATTCTCCTCACCAGTGAGGAAGAAATCCTTCTGCAAATGCGGAATCGTCAGTATCCAGCTGAGTCTACTCCTATCTCTCCAGAGACAAACCCTACATCGACGGGACCCCCGTTGGTGATCCCTCTCCCTTCCTTCGAACCACCACTACACATCCCTCGCATCCCCTTGCGCCGAAATGTCCACAACCCACAGGCTAGGGAAGCTCATAATTATAGCTTGGTGGACGACTTAGCACAATCCCCAGTTGCCATGTCAGTCTTGGAAGTCCTCCAGACTTGTCCTACACAACGGAAATCTCTACTTTCCGCCTTAGGGGAAGTCGACCCAGCTGATACTCGACTCATCACCTTTGACCTTGATAGTTGCGAACCTCGTCTTCTCGCCTTGGTCGCTATTCAAATACCAGTAAAAATACGGAACATCACCGTCTATCGGTGTATCATCGACGAGGGTGCATCTACATGCATCATGTCCAAAATAGTATGGCAGAAACTTGGTTCCCCGGAACTCATACCCTCCGCCATCACATTACGAGCTTATGACGGATGACCATCATCTCCTGAAGGGATCTTCCAAATGTCCCCATTGAACTCGGAGGAAAAACCATTCTCATTGATATCGAAGTTATCGACGCCCCACTCGTTTACAATATCTTGTTCGGACATAGCTACATGTATGCTATGAAGGCAGTGGCATCTTTCATCTTTTGAACAATCATGTTCCCCCACAACGGAAAGATTGTGACCATCGACCAAGTCTCACATTATGAGCCAAACCCATCTGCCAATCTCGATAACATTCTTCCTCTTATCCACACCAACCACGACACATACCCACTCGTAGAGATGGGTCCTGGAATTTTCAAAGATCCATCCTTATTAGGGACATACCATGGAGCACCTCCACTCCTTCCCCCTAATCAAGTATGCGTCGTCACATCTAACAAAACTCACACGGAGGATGATCATCCTCCTCAGGAGGCTTCAATCATTCCTGACGTCTCAATAGTCGCAGAACCACTCCAAGCGGAGCCTCCTACGCACTCATCGACCTCCACATCCCACGAATCCACACCCCCTCAGGGACCTAGTCCCATTTGGGAGACAGTTCCCCGACCCCTCACTCAAATTCCCTTCTTTTACCCACCACCTGGTGTAGAAGCTTTCCAGGTAGCCGCAACACTCACACTACCCAATATGGTGTTAGCAATCCCAGTGTGGTATTTACATCCACCTGAGATGGTCCCTCGCCCACAGGAAGGCCTCCCCATGACGATTCCTGTCCTCATCCCCACCACCCCCACTACCCCCATACTCCCTACCCCCCCTGCTACAGCTGGGGGTAGGAGGAAGAAGAAGGATCCCACCCCTCCCCTTCCCCCACGCATCCCACCACCTTGTGCACTATGTGAGAAAGAGGGCCACCAAACCAACAATTGCCCGTCACCACCTGAATTATGGAATTTGATTCCCCCCAATCCCACTCCCACAAAACCCACTACTACTGCTAGTCCCACTACTACCACCACGCCTTCTAGTAGTAAAGGGTTGAGGACTAAATTTGCGTGTGCTATATGCTCAGAATATGGCCATTACACCCATCATTTCCCAGCACTACCACGCTTTCGGCAAACATTAGCGGCTGTACGCCAGAACTTCCAGAACAACCCACGCCCTACCACGTCCTCTTCAAACATCACTGACATTCGCTATGTCACCACTACAGTCAATGAACGTATGAGATTCCCTTGCTCTCTTTGCAATTCATTAACTCACTTTACATACCAGTGTCCTATGATCCTTTCCTACAGGCAACATCAAGTGGCCCTGCGTCACCAGCCCACAGAGGCAATAATTGACGTTACTTCACCACTCGAGGATCGTCATGTCATTTCTCCAGAGCCCAAGGCACTCCCATCACCTCCATGGTTCTTACATGACGTCATTGAAGATCTACCCCGCAACCCCCCCAACTCTCCTGCTCATACGGAGACCCTCCACCCAACCACCACGGGTACCCCTTAGTACTTCAATATATGGTTTATGTCGAGTGAACCCTCACCCTCTGCCTACACTACTCCCCTTGTTTTTCCTGTAGGGGGCAATCACACTAGCACCGAGATCACTCCTCATGACCCCTTGTATTCCCGCCGTTTCCTATGCGACAAGGAAATACTCGAAGAGCTCAACCGCCCCGACTCTCCCTGGGATGCGCTACATCATCGTGCACTCTTCTCACCACAGGAATCTCTCATGCCTCCTAACCAAAATCCCGTTTACGCAGTTGAAACCAAATATTTTATCCCATCCGGGCCTATTGATTGGTTCAACAAACCTATTCCTGCCCATGATGCGTTCGAAGAAGGAAACATGGCTAACATTTCCCCCACCATCAAAATCGACATTTCCATTAAAAATGGCGTCGTCGAAGAAATCATCATTGGAGCTGCTTGCACTCCTCAGGAAATTGCCGCATATAAAGCCCTCTTCCAGGAATACAGGGATATTTTCGCCTGGTCATACACGGAGATGCCAGGTCTTGACCCATCTATTGTCGAGCATCGCATCGACACCTGGCCTGACATCACACCAGTTCGCCAGAAACAGCGACCGCTACACCCTTCTAAGGCCGCGGCTATCAAAGCCGAAATTGACAAATTACGTACGGCCGGGTTTATTTATCCCATCGCTTACACTTCATGGGTTTCCAGCCCTGTACCCGTCGACAAAAAATAGGGCACTATCTGCATTTGCACAGACTTTTGCAATCTCAATAACACATGTCCAAAAGACAACTTCTCAACGCCTTTCATCGATCATATTATCGACGACTGCGCTGGCCATGAGGCTCTCTCCTTTATGGATGGATTCTCTGGCTATAACCGAATTCAAATCCACCCAGCTGATCAATATAAAACCGCATTCATTACCCCATGGGGTACTTTCACATATCGTGTCATGCCTTTCGGCTTAAAAAACGCCGGCGCAACCTTCCAACGGGCGATGACATACATATTTCACGATCTGGCTGAAATTATCCTTGCCTACTTGGACGACCTCACAGCTCGCTCCAAGAAACGCACCCAACATATTGATGATTTATGAATCATTTTTCAACGGTGTCGTCAGTATAATATCCACTTGAATCCTCTCAAGTGTGTGTTCTGTTTCACCGCTGGGCGCCTCCTTGGTTTTATTGTTTCCCAAAACGGTATTATCGTGGACCCCCTCAAAGTCAAATCCATCACTGAAATTCCACCTCCTCGGAATTTACGACAACTGCAGAGTCTGTAGGGAAAAGATAACTTCCTCAGACGCTTTGTTCCTGATTACGCCATACGCGCGCATGGTTTCCTTCGCTTACTATGTCACGACATCCCCTTCCATTGGGACGATTATTCCCAACAGTCGTTTGACGATCTCAAAGCAGCACTTTCAAATGCACCTTTAATTAGTGCACCGGACTACAATCGTGACTACACCCTCTACGTATCAGCATCAGCTGTATCAGTAGCCAGCGTCCTCATCCAACTCGGAGATGACAATCATGAACACGTCATTTACTACGTTAGTAAGAACCTTTCAGGACCACCCTTGAAGTACAAACATGAAGAGAAACTTGCTCTTGCAGTCGTCCTCGCAGTCCAGAAACTGCGCCATTACATTATGCTTCGGACCACCAAGGTCATCACAAACTCCAACCCTATGCAATACTTGCTCAGCCGTCGACAAGTTAATGGAAAATTCACTCAATGGATCGTTATCCTACAGGAATACGATCTCGAGTTCTCAACACCTAAGAGTAAGAAGGCCCTCGTTCTCGCCGAACTTGTCACGACCCTTCCCTCTGACATCACCAGTGCCCCCGTCAACATCGACTTCCCTGACGAACATCTCTTTTACATCACCTCAGATGATCCTTGGTATGGTGACCTCCTCTTCTACCTACGAACTCAGAAGTTCGGTCAGCACCTTTCACGAGATGATCATCGGCGTATTCACCATCAGGCCCCCCGCTATCTCCTCATCAGAGACATCCTATATTGGCGGGGCGTTGACACTATTCTTTGTCGTTGCCTGACTATTGACGAGGCCGACAAAGTCTTAAACGAATGCCACAGTGGCGTCTTTGGGGGCCATCTTTCGGGTATATCCACGGCTCAGAATATTATCCGAGCCGGTTACTTTTGGCCCACCTTGTTTCATGATTGCGTTCATGCCGTGAAATGCTGTGAGCAATGTCAGCTCTACGCCAACAAAGCCCGAGCTCCCCCCACTCTTCTTCACCCCGTCATTACCGCGGGCCCTTTTTGTAAATGGGGCATTGAATTTATGACTTGTAATACCCCCTCCAACAATGGTCACAAATACATTGTTGTCGCCGTTGATTACTTCACCAAATGGGCCGAAGCTATGCCCACTTTCAACAACACCGCTGACACTGCAACGCGTTTTTTCTTTAATCACGTCATATCCCGTTTTGGCGTACCACTCCAGCTCATTTCCGACCATGGAAAACACTTCGAGAATGAGATCTTCGTCGAAATCTCATCTCGATTAGGCTTCTCTCATGAGTTTGCCTCACCATATTACCCTGAGTCAAACAGACAAGTCAAGGCAGTAAACAAAGTCTTCAAGACCATGTTATAGCACACGGTCAATAAACATAAAACCAATTGGCATCACATGTTATTTTCCGCGCTATGGGCTTATCGAACGGCAGTAAATACCGCCACGGGTTTCACACCATTCCATTTAGTCCATGGGGTTGAGGCAACTCTTCCCATTGAGTGCGAAATTCCCACCTTACGCACCGCAATTGAGCTATTACCTGACACTGCTCCAATGGAGCAGCGCTTGCTGAACTTAGAGTCGCTGGATGAAGATCGCCGATCTTCATTACAGAACAACGAGGCAGCTAAAAAACGATCCAAAGCTACCTTTGATCGCCATGTCAACCTTCGATCATTCTGCGAAGGCGACCTTGTCCTGGCCTATGATATCGCTCATGATACCTTTGGCCATGAAAAATTCGAATCGCTTTGGCATGGCCCTTACATCATCCAACATTGCCTCACCAAAGGCACCTACATCCTGGCCTCCCCTGAAGGCCTCTCACTCAAGGAACCCGTCAATGGGTTGTACCTCAAGAAATTTTATGCTTAGAAGTAGTCATTCTACTTTAGGTTACTTTTTCTTTTTTATAGTGTTTTTAATCTTTTTTCTCTCACCCCTCTCGTCTAAACTATCCTTTGTGATATTGACAGATGAATCCTTCACCAACCTACCACATTGGGTACGCCGACGGCGCCAGCCGTTGGACACAAAATCTCGCTTCGGCGGCTTGGGCTTTATATACCCCCTCACATGAAATGCTACATTTCAGTGGCATCTTTTTGGGACCAGCAACCAACAACCAAGATGAATACACTGCGGTCATTGGCCTCCTGACCGATGCCCAATGTCATCATATTCGCCACCTTAGCGTCTTCCTCGACTCTCAACTAGTCGTTCTCCAGCTCAACAATGTTTACCGTGTATGCGATCCGTGCCTCTTTCGCAAATACCTGCAGGTTAGATTATTATCTCGACATTTTGATTCCATTACATTTACACATATTCCAAGACAATTGAATCAAACAACAGATGAAATAGCTAACATGGTGTTAGATTGGCATATATCACATCAAGCTACACATACATAAAAACATCTCATACATCCTGTCACAGCATATAGATAAGATAGACATCATCATCATTATCAACAAAAAAACATATGTAAACAACACCAGGATCTCAAAAAAGATGTATACTCATATATATATATCGAGGCCTATCAGGCCATCCGAATTTTTACATACAAAAAATACATATGCCCGTAGGCCAGTGCCACACCTCGGTACAAAATCGGCTCACCAGCCTATATACAATCAAAAATTATATAATATACATCCATCAGGGTGCCTCTATCGCACCCCCAGCTGCTCCTCCCTCAGGAGGAGGTGGTGGCCCACCCCCACTTGCCCCAGGCGGTGGTGGTGGAACACCTGCAGGACCCTCCTGCCCCAGCGGCAGGTGTCCACTAGTCATCGTTGTTGTAGGAAAATCTCCCTGCGGATAGGTAGATCACCTCTAAGGCTTGACCTTAACCCTAGACAGAAAAATGCTTAACGTGGACACTGAATTTCTTTCAAATCTATCTAAACTAACACATGAGAAGGAAGGATGATAGAAGTACCTGTTATCGACATTTGTCCCTGCATGTTCCGAGTTGCGCTCCAATTCTTTGCTCCTTGCTGAGTTCTGTGGACAAAACAAGATACGACCACTTCCTACTCCATTGACATTAGCTTGAAAACAGATCTATCAATAACTGACAAGTTCATGTAACATCAGACACAAACTAGAAAGAAACAGGCCAAGCATGTCATATTGATGAGAATAACGACAGTAGTACTTACAATCGTAGATGCGAATGTGACAGCTTCGTCAAGTCCTCTTCATCTAACCCTTGCCTGAAAGATCCACAACCTGGATAATAGCAGCTTCACTAATCACTCTCCTTTGGCTGACTATAAGTTTCCTCCAAGATCATAGGTTTCATATGTTTAATTCTTTTCTCCTTTCCACCATCATAGAGCCTGCTTATATAGGTTGGGAGAGGCCTAACCTCTTGAGTTATGTTTAGAACCAGTTGGGAACCTCCTCCTTAGATCAGGGATCTGTTGATGAAACCAAGAATTCGAGCTCAACTGCCTCCTAATCTCGAAAGATCCTTTCCTCATTCTCCTCAATGGGCTAACAATTGACCCAGATTAGGGAGTGCTCCTTCAGAAGGGGCATCAGAGCATTAGAACGCTCCCTGAGAAGGTTAAGGGGAGCGCCAACGCTTCAGAATTGGGAAGCACTCCTACAGAGGGGTGAAGAGGCATTATAACGCTCCTGAGGCCTTATAAGGGAGCGCCAGCTCTCCTAAGGCTATTTTAGGGGAGCGTTCACCCTCCAAACTCTTGATTGAAAAGCCCTCTTCAGGTGTTAATAGTTGTTTTACTCCAGTGAACTAGTTCTCCTTCTTCAAACCAAGTATATAAGATGTTCCAAGTGCCTCCTTAGTGTCGTCATCGTGGTAGTATGATTCAACAACATTTGCGACACTTTGTAACCAACTTGTGACACTTGCGAAAGTTGTAAGGAAGTTGCGACACTTACGACAATTGATAGGGACAATGGGACACTTATCCAGCTGAGTAATTTTGACGTGTAACAATCGCGGCGAGCACAGCTACTCGTCACACTATACCCCGCCATGGTGGCGGTAACCCTATGCACTTCTCCAGGAACCCCTCATCCTGGATACGGATCCACATGCCCTCAGGCACGTCCTGTAACACCGTCTCCAGACAATGACGTATATCATCAAAATCACCTCCGGCCGCCGCCGGAGGAGCGTGTGATGGCCCCGCATGAGGGTCATCAAATCGATGCCTCCTCACTGGTCTCTCGGGATCTGCTGGTCGCCCTGTGGCCTCATCCCGCCGATGCCTCCCTCCACGCAGCGGTCTCTCCAGCTCTCGCTGAGCCGACGCTCTCTGGAACTCCACCTCACGCCCGCGAGGTGCCAAATCTTCACATGCACAAAACAACCAACACACGATCGTATCAGTATCTATCATCATACATATAAATTGGTATATCAAAATCAAAACATACAAAAATCAACATACCTCGGTGATCAAAAACCTCCCCAGGAGGCAATACCATGTCTGGGTCCCCCCGGAAGTCCACCCCAGCATAGGGGTATCGAAGTATGACCTGCGGCATCTGCCGCCAGATCTG
Organism: Picea engelmannii; assembly: GCA_009831015.1. Lineage (NCBI taxonomy): Eukaryota > Viridiplantae > Streptophyta > Pinopsida > Pinales > Pinaceae > Picea > Picea engelmannii. The sequence goes on from ML795355.1 coordinate 390,298, forward strand.
TGCCGCCTGCACCGTGAAATAATGCCCGCCTTCGCCACCACCGTGGTGAACCAAAACTACAGACCACCACCTCAATTGAGGCTCTCGCGCCCCAGGCGCCTCTAGAAGAACCCGCGGGCGCAACATCGACACCCTCTCCAGAAACCAGGCTACCAGGATAGAGCTGAACGCAAACTCTCCGGTGCCTGTGGACCGACAATGGTCCAGCTGCGCGATCATCCACGCATGTAGTGTCAACCCCCATGTGAACTGCTCACGGCCCACCACCACCCTCTCAATCAATAGCAGTTGGCCACCACTGATCCGTTGGGTCGCCAGTGACCCATACACACGAACAATCATCGCCGCTATGCAACGATGCAACAGAGAATCCAGACCACTAATACTCACTACAGTCCCAGACATGTAGTTCTCGCCTGAGCAATATTGCTCGGTGATCTCCCGCAAGTGCATATCCCTCGGCAGCACAGGCTCTGCCAGCAGTGGTGTTCCCTGAAAGGGGAGCCCAGTCAAAAAATAAATATCCTCCACCATAGTGAAGGGGATCTGCTGTCCTCGCACGAGGAAGCAGTGCAGGTCTGGACTCCACATCTAGAGCAAGAACTGCAGCAAGTACTCCTGTGCCCGTATCAACAGGCAGTCAAAGAAATTTAGCAACCCACTGGTTGCTAAAGCCGCTCGAACCGCAGGCCCTGCATTGGCCACAGCATATCGCAACTGTGACCAGTCTCGCTCATGCCACTGGACATCCATAATCACTGCTAGCCACCTGCACACAACACAGAGTCCTATATCAGCTTATGCAACCATCCAATGCATCAAAAAGACTCCCTTTTTACCCTTCAACCTTGCCTCTTAGGCGCGCACACATGCACACATGTTCATTATACAGGCGCGCACGTATGCGCGCCTGTTTTTCCCACAGGCGTGCTCGTGAGCACGCCTGTTCACCATACAGGCGCGCGCTAGGGCGCGCCTGTCAAACCCACAGGCGCGCTTTGATGTGCGCCTGTTCACCGCACAGGCGTGCACTAGTGCGCGCCTATCCACCTCACAGGCGCGCCCCTAGGGCGCGCCTTAAATTCCCCCTCACGTGCACCAATGTGCGATTAGTCAGTGGACAGGTGCGCATGTATGCGCGCATGTGGGCCCACAACCTACCAAAAAACCCCTTGTACGACCCCCGTACCTACCCTGCCCAAAAATTAGAAACCTATTTCTATGCAAGACGATCAGACCACTAACTTGAAACTCGCACACCGTCGATCAGATACCTTGTGCTCCCTGAATCGCCAAATATCCTCTGCAATCTTCTTGTCCAGTCACTATAGCAGCAAGTACAAATGAGGTGGCAATGTGGGCCCTACAGCTATATATAGGCCTTTTGCCAAACTTCCACTCAACATTCCGGGAGCCCAAGGTGTCCATTTTTCAAACCGTCTTCAGCCACGAGATCAACATCCCACCGGCTACATCACGACTGTCCTTGGGTCACTTTTCATCCTATGCCCCCGGGGCGCCCCCTTTTTTCATATCATGGTCAGGTACGCACGTGCATAGTCACATTTGTCAAATACAAGCTCATATCTTTGATTCTCTTCAGATATTGTTCACTTTGGGTATTTGGTTGTTATGTGCGCAGGTACTTTCTCATCGGTCATCGACGTCATCCCTTCAGGTATATATTCAGCACTGGCATATAGTCTATCCCACTGTATTGCATTTACATTTCCAGTCACACCCTCTGATATTGGCCTTTAGGATCCTTATTCTCGGCTCTGCAGTACCCACACCTCCATTTGCATCTTCGGTACTGTAACCCGGTAGCATTCTCACCCACATG
>ML795355.1:404140-416536 GCA_009831015.1 Picea engelmannii
TATATATATATATATGTATGTATATATAAGATTGCATTGCCTACATCCATGATGGTACATAATGTGTTTCATATTTCATTTCTTAATAAATATATATACCTGATGCTAATCATGTAATCGATTGGAATGTGATTCAGGTGGAGCAGGAAGGTGTCTTGCAAGTGCATTCAGTGTGCATATTGGACCGGAAGAGAAAACAGCTTCAGAATCGAGCCATAGGGATTATAAAGGTCCAGTAGACCTGGTATGGTCCTAAGGATGCGACATGGGAGCATGAGGATGTTATGTGGGCAGAATACCTGCATATTTTTCAAGATTTAGAAAATCTTGTTGATGTTGTGTAAAGAGTTGCACTGAGGACAATGGAAAAATAAGGGGAGGGGATTGTAATATCCCCTGGTAGTGCCCCAGTTTTATTATGAATTGTAATCATGTTTATAGGATGGTGAGACAAGTGTATATAATATGGTGGGCTTATGTGTTTATTAGGCTGGAGAGCCTAAGTGTTAAAGGCCATGAGCTTGATTTTGTATATGTAATTATGTAGAACATTAATAAAGATTAAACATTGTTGCATGCAGACCGACCATGAAGAAAGAGTGATGGGGGACTAAGCTTCCACAAGGTGGGTAATGGAAAGGGAGATGAAACGTTGGAAAGAGGGGATAAGCTTATTGGCTTAAGTCCTTGAGAATAATAATTTATTATTATTCCAAAGCTGTGTGACAACATATTTTTATCCTAAGTTCCTGGAAAAGGGAACGCGTACTTGATGGAGTGCATGTAGCTTCATGGGATACATGCGTCAGCCCAAGAACATGAAATTTAACCCAATAATTGAGCTATGATGGGGGTTCTTCCTCCATTCTTCCATCCGTTGTCTGAACCGTTTGAGTTTGTGTTCAACCTCTGCATTGATTCCTTGTCACGCACCCTAAAAACCAGAACCGTGAAGATGACCAATGTATTCCCATGAATCCTGTGGCCTCTATATTATGCCTTTGAAATATTCACATAGGCACATGAGAACCTAAATCCATTATCCATTCTGTGTCTACTAAGGAAACTGACACTTAAGTAATTGCCTTAGTTCTGTCGTGTTTCAGCGTGGGTTGTTGTTGCCTGTGGAGCCATGCCCATATGTTGTTGCTACTGTCATCCATGTGTGAATGAGTGTTGAACCATTTTTGTTGTCCTCACCTAGATAGAGATGAGTCGAGGAGAGTGTTGAAGAGGCAGGTTGTCAGGCTCATGGTTTAAGAGGTAGGTTCTCAAGCCTCTGAGCATCTCTCTCCAGGTGAGAGAGTCTGCTAGGATGTGGTTTTCTCCCAAAGAGAGTCCAGCACCAGCTACGGAGCTCTAAGAATTATTGATCCAGCCTATTGTCGAGACCCAGAGAGGGAGGTGAAGCACCAATGGACTGTCCTTGTGAAGGTGTATACTCCCGGGTGGAACATGCATGTGTGGAATGAGAGTTCGTGAGTAGTGGGCGTAAGAAGGCTTCTAGAGAGAATGCTTCTGGTTGCTCTGTGCAAGTTTCTTATAACCTCAGCCTAGTCTAGGATTCCCTTGCCCAGGGTGGAGCTTGGTTCCAGCTCAGGGGTGACCCACTATTGAGCATGATGAGAATCATGGTCTAAGGCTAGGAGGTTTGTGGAAGGTTTGCACATAGTTAGTGGAGTTACTACAGTTTCAAAGATAAGTATCATTATGTGTTTAATTTCAATTAAAATGCATGTCTGTGATTCTTGTAATATTATCATATATTTTGTTGCAATGATGAATTATTGTTAATTACCTTAAGTCTGTATGATGGAAGTAACTCTATGTTAAATGTGTTAATTTGATTTAATGCATGTGATATATATGCATAAGAATGTTTTGCATAGTAGTGTTGCTCGGCCTGTTGGTGGCTGGGGATGTTACAAAATGGTATCAGATATTTAAAGGCCAAGTTAAGGTTGTGTTAGTAGAATTTTCCATCCTTTTGGTGGATAGGGATGTTACAATAACAAAGGTGTAATGACAATGGAATCAGATAGCTAAAATTCCCTACATGCATGGGGGAAGGGGGGAAGCACTAACAGAAAAAGAAGAAATGGAAGGAAAGAAGGAGGAAGCCTTGGACCAATCATGATGGACGACGACCATATCAAGAAGATCATGGTGACAACTGGAAATATGCGTAGTGGAGTACCCTACCAATACAAGGTGAATACCAATAAGAGTGTCGTAGTTGTGAGGAAAGGCTTGGCAAGTGACGAAGAGGAGGTACAAGATCTCCAGGCTGTGGAGTAAATTGAGGAAATCCTGCATGAAGCATATGAGAGGAAGACGAGAGGTCTGTTATAACCCTAAATTGCACTATTCATGCTTACCTGGCATCAGGAAAACTCATTTCCCTTCATTGCCAAAGCCATGCTGAACAAACTCCTCAAAAACCTCTTAAAACAAGTAGCCCGCGCCCTAACCTATCACTGGGCGCGGTTGAACACTGGCAGGCCTTATACAACACATGTTGGACCGTAGGCTAGCCCACTACAGCTCGCGGTTACCTAACAAAGCAAAAAATCAGGAAAGTTTCCGCCGGGAAGAAAAGCTTTGGGTCAGTTAACTGGAACTCCCAGCCATGCATGGCCGAGAGTTCGTCTAAAACCCTAGCTCCTTATAGCCTATAAAAGGAGGGGTAGGGGTACTATTCAAAGGAGGAAAAATCATAGCAAAGAAACTCTGCCCAATTGCCGAATCCGTTTTGTCCCAACCCTTTAGCCTTTCCTCAAGATTTAGGAGAATTCAACCAAAGCAGTTGGAGGACAAAGAAGAGGAGGAGCCCAGGATCAAGATCGAGGAATGGTGGTCGGTCTCAGTAATCATTGTAAGTTGGTTCATATTGAGATTAATAAAAAGATGCTTTTCCCGTCCCAAATACATGAGTCTTGTAGGTTTTATGTGATTTGTGTTTAATCTCTAACCCTTTAGTAGAACAATAGAATGCATGTGTAGTTTTGTCTTGATTGCAGGATCGCTTTTTGGAAGGAGCAGCAGAAGCAAGGAGATAAAAGCTCAACGGAGGATCTACACCAACCGTCGATAAAAAGGTTAGTTGGTTCTTCCCATGTGTGCTTGTGAGAAAGGTTTTTAGGTTGGGGTAGAAGGTTAAAAGTAGCTTATGAAGGGTCATGATCTGCATGCAATTTTAAAGCCCTAGCTTGTTAGTCCATAGGGTAGAATACCCCACAACAGAATTGGCGACTCCACTAGGGACATTTTACTCTTAGGGTTTCCAGATTTCATTGAAGGTTTTTGGGTAGTTCAAAGAATAGAGTCTTTGTTTCTTTGTTTATTTTGTTTTCTGTTAGGTCAATGCTAGCAGGGAACCTGGTTATCAATACCAGTTTTCCTTGACTGACGCTTGACATTTATTCTCAGGACACACAGAGGTACCCGCGGCCTGCAGAAGCCCTGCCCGCGGGTAACCCGCGCCCTAAACGTCTACAGCCCATGGTTGACCGCTTGCTGTGGTGGTTTCAGTAGCGTGTAGAGCCCAGGAAGCTTAAGAGGCAGTCTCCTCTTCCCTGTTAGAATTTTACCTTCTCAGGGGGCTTTCTGGATCCTGTCTGGGTCTTGATTGGTTTACTGTCTTGCTTTCAGTCTGCCTTATTGTATTGGTTGTTCTTTGCATTTGTTTTCCTTTTTGCAATTTTTTCTTTTCTGTCAAAGTGGAAGCATCCAAGCCTTTAGGAGACCCTGGTTGTCAATACCAGAGGCCTTTTTTAGGTCTAGGCTGCCTGTGTTTGATTTTTTCTCAGATTTTATATCTACCCGCGGGCTACTTCAGTTCTGAGCGCGGGTACCCGCGTGTTGTTATAGCTCAGCACGCGGTTGACCGCGTGCTGTCTCGGTGAAAGTCGCGGGCCTGTCTGGTTGCTTTTCAGCCTGGGTGGGGCAGTCATCCCCTCCTGTGGTGAGAAGTGCTCCTTTCAGGGTTTGGAGTCTGGAGCTGCATAGTCAGCAGGTTAGGACATCTTATCCTTAGCCTGTGTTTGTTAGTTGATGTTTTGATAGAAAAGACAAAAGAGAAAAAATATTTGTTTTATGGTTTTTAGTCAAGTGTTAGAATCGTTGCTGTTGTGATTTCTTTGTTTCATTTTTGTGCTCTGATTCTGTTTGCGATCTGCGCTTTAAGCCAGAGTTTTCTTTTCATTCTCTTGGTTTTATTCTTGTCAATATTTTTCCTTGTTGTGTTATTTTACAACGAAATAAAAAAACAATTTCTTGTTTCATTTTCTTCTTAGTGTGAAGATTGTGTTATTGCATCAGTAGCTAGGAAAGAAGTCTTTTTGCATAATTTTTTGCAGTGCATGTCAAGTATAAGTAGCTCGCAGATCTGAGTGAAATTCCTTCGTATTTACTGCATGAAATCTTAGTAAATTTGAAAAAGAAAAGAAGTCTTTCATTGAAAAGTTGTTGGTTTTGCATTTTAGTAAAAGTTTTTGTTTCCACGCATTTCGTTCATTTTGCTTTGAGTCTTTTTACACACCATAAGTTTCACTTTCGTACCTTGTGACTTAAAGAAGCCCATTAAAATAAATGCTAACTAAAATCAAATAGACTTTTCTGTTTGTAGGGTGCATACACTAGCTCAGGAATAGGGCCTTGGAATAGGTTGGAGAGTAATTTCTCCAGGGCCACCCAAACCAAACATTGGAGTCTGTCAATAGGGAGTGTAGAAGTCCAGTTACGGAAAGTTATCTGGGACCCCCCTCTAACACAGGGGCTAAACACGAGGTCGCGTGAGGAAAGGTAGTGGAGATAACCCCTCAAAAGCTAGACCGAGCGTTGTGGAGAACACATATTGAGGATTTGTTAAGGGATTCCATCGTTTGAATTTTCCACAGAGCTTTGTGGGTCTCGAATCCTTTCGAGGTCCTCAGTTGTCTTCCGGACCATTTTCTCTCGATACCCTTGACAGGTTTCGAGCTTGATACCCTGCTCATTGTGGTCTACCCAACTGTCGACTGTACTCGCCTGGTGACTGTTCACGTGCTGGCAAACTAGTTGCCAATATTTTCTAGGGACATACACAAGTGACTATGGGGGTATACCGCGGTACCTAGGATGGACATCGGACCAACTCTTTGCAGAGTATACCCGGAGGGTTCTTCCATATTCAAGTTGTACTTGCACCGGTAAGTTGCTCTAGTGTTGGTTGTTGTAACTGTTCTTCCAACTAGTTTAGTACTTGCTTGATTCATCTTCTAGGGGCTCTCTTTTAGTGTGTGTTGTTTTTTGTTCATGTAGAATACCTTAGCGTGTCATGAATCTTCTCACACAGTGGAGGATTCGGAGCTCCGCCGGTCACGAAGGCTTCTGGGCCTGCCGCCGGTTATACTGGAGCCACCCCCGCCACCATTGAGGCGGAAGCTGGACCATCAAGGGTCTTTCGAAGCAACCGGGGCTTTTGATCCCGAAAAACCCCCCGAGGAATCGACCGCCAATCTTGGATTGGTTGAAACCTCAAACACTGATACTTGGCCGGACATTATTGTGCCAATTCAATTTTACGAACGCCTGTCAGTGCCTAACCCAGTGATGGAACCAAACTCTGTTACTTCAACTGGGATTTCTTCCATTCCCATCACTGTTGCTACCACAGGAGAAGCTTCTCCTAACTTGCCTTTGTCAGTGGTCCGGGCCACTACGGTCTCGACCACAACTACGTCGCAAAGTGCACCGACCCCATCTATCGCGGTGGCCACACCTCCTTACACACCTAGTGCGACAGGCCCACCATTTTCATACGGTATGCCTAGTTCGGGTATAAGCCCTGTACTCACTCACTCCACTTTACAGACTTTGGGTCTGGGGGCAGGGAGCTCTAACGCTCCCCTACAAGGTCAACTAGGGGGCATTCCTGCCCCTTTCAATGCTTTTCCTTACGCTGGAGGTCACATCCCTCCTTCATCCCCTTCGCTCGGCGGTCCGCATCAGCCGTCCGCCAGGAAGCCTGTACACACGAGTCCATTTGGAGCAGGGAGTCAAGGAACACCTACGCAAACTCAACTGGTAGGTTCGTCACCATTCGTTTGGAATGGAACATTTAGTAATAGCACTTTCGCATCCGCTACCTTCCCAGCTGGGGGCACGCCCATCTTTGGACAGTCTACACCGGCACAAGGTACTATTCCTGCGTTGGGGGCACATATACCTGGACCTTGGAACTCATGACAAGGATCCGTTCCTTCCTATGGAATGTCGATCTGGGGTAATTCTTTCCACAGTCACTGGAACCCCGGATAGACCTTTATGCCTCTCCCGTTGGGACCGGCATGGGGTAATCCTTCCCAAAGTCCGTCAAACACAATGAACGCCCAACATCCTTTGTCCTTCATGGGGAATCAGCCAATGATGTCTCCTCAGATGCAAAACCCTTACGCTGGTCAGGGCCATGGTTTCTACCAGAACCCCGGCCAGCAGCCAAACTTTTCCTGGAAACCTGGTGCCAGTCAAACTCCAGGACCTCTTTATCCAGGCTATCAGCAGCAACCAAAACTACCCTTCTTGGTGACGTTACACTTGCCATATTTGACACGGTTGTTAAATGATTATTATCACTGAAATTTAGTCCACACATGGCGACAACTCCGCATCGTCAAAACAGGACTGGAACATATCTTCATTTCACCTGCAAACATATCTTCATTTCACCTACCGCATACATAAACTCACCAATGGGGCCCCCACCCTTCATCAGTTTTCCAAGAAATTTCTGCCCTCCCTGGGGCACTCATTTCACACTGGGGCACCCGTTTCTGTATTTGTACATTTTCCCACAATTATTCATTATTTATTTTACAAACGCCTCTATTTCTGGTTATTTCCTTTTGTTGTCACCATTGGCGACCTGCTTTCCTTTTTTGGCCACACGCAACCCATGTCACCCTTGGTTGGAGCATTACTTCTCATTTACCCTGTCGGCATCGTCTCTAGCTTCAGAGTACTACCCAGGTTACTTACCTTTACCCTCTGAATTTGTTCACCTTGTCCCACCTCTGGCACAACTTACCCTTGGTCTTGGCGTCCCCCTAACACTCGACCTTGTCACACGGTTGCAGCCACTATTTGTCTCATCCATTCTCCAGCCAAGGGCAGTCTTGAGTCTTCCTACTTCTAGACTTCGCCCATGTACCTCTGCCACTTCATCACCACAGTAGATTCCGTGAAGCCCTTTTCTTCTGGGAGTCACGTCCCCCTTTTGTCGACATCAGCACACTTTTCCAAAAGGGTGACAGTATCTTGATTCTCATTTCCCATTCAATGAGAGATCTCGGATGGCACAGGGGGAAACACCATTGCTCCCTAATGTCATTGACCCCCATAAAAATTCGACGCCAACACTTTCTCATGTTGTGGTGGGTCTTACTTTGTGACTATTTCAGTTTTCATTATCAGTTGCTGAAGACCTCTGAACTGGGTAGGGCTACTAATGCCCACATCACCGTCGCTGTTTACTTCCGCGACCATTACCACTGGTTCAGAGCATGTTCCTTTGCAGAATTGTCTTCTGCCTTTCTCATTCCGCCCCCGAGGGCACTGCAGTTGTCTACATCAACACTTCAGACATTTTTTCTTCCGAGTTACATCACACGAGCATGGGGCATGCTCGCCTCATTTATACACACTTGTATATTGATACGCACCTTCAGGAAGGTCGGGTTCTACCGGTTCCTTTCTTCTCCAAAGGATCACTCTACACGGTCCCACTCTTGCTCTCCCTTACAACACCATTCTCAGTAAAAGAAACATTGATGGATTTCGGCTATACGTTTTTCTCCTAACCTCATCCATCAGGGGGCATCTGTTATCACTGAAATTTCATCCGCACATGGCGACAAGAACTCCGCATTGTCAAAACAGGACTGGAGTCATTCATGGCACAGGATTAATTCCACAGCATTGCAAAAGGGTCAAAAACTATACAAATGACCAAAAATTTGAAAGGCACTTTACATCATCAGGGTGCGCACACGTATGCGCGTAACAAAAATGTATAAAGCGCGCATATGTGCAAAAGGCGCGGCTATTGGGCGAAAAACCCGTGCGCCTGCTAAACGGCGCATTTATTGAAATTGGTCGACCTCCCAACCACTAATGGATCGGCTCCCAAGTCAATTTGACACCAAATCTGAGCTCAATCCTCATGGTGGGCTGGTCAAAGACCTAATTGTGCCCTAAAGAGCCCCTTTTCACATTCAAAAGAGGTTGCATAATAACCCAATGCTTGGCTATAAAAATCCATGAATGACCACCATTTTCTCAAGGAATTCTATGTATTGTTATGCTGCTAAGATTGCTAAGGACCCATTCTTTGGCAATAAACATAATCAACACCATTTCAAAGGGCTTTCCACCTCTCACTTGAGTGGATAAGCTTGGAGTTCTTTCAACCACATTTTCATCTTTTTCATTGTAAGGAGAGCAAGTAGTGAGGGCCTCAAGAGCCTTCCATTGGAGAAAGAAGGGACCCCAAGTCCCCTTTCTTCTTTTGTCTTTGGATTTCATCAATCAGATCAGCTTATACATTGGTGATATTGGTCCATTTACATTTTTTTTTCATTTTTACATATGCTCATAGTTTTATTTAGTTTTAAGTTGTTTTTGTTTATTGTTTTATTGTTTCTTTCTCTAACCTTTCCTTTTACAGCTGTCATTCCTAGCAGAGCCCAACTGGGCATGTAAGCACTCTTAATTTGCTCACCCAAAGTCCATCAAACACAATGAACACCCAACATCCTTTGTCCTTCATGGGGAATCAGCCAATGATGTCTCCTCATATGCAAAACCCTTACGCTGGTCAGGGCCATGGTTTCTACCAGAACCCCGGCCAGCAGCCAAACTTTTCCTGGCAACCCGGTGCCAGTCAAACTCCAGGACCTCTTTATCCAGGCTATCAGCAATAACCAAAACTACCCTTCTTGGTGACGTTACACTTTCCAGATTTGACATAGTTGTTAAATGATTGTTATCACTGAAATTTCGTCCGCACATGGCGACAAGAACACTGCATCGTCAAAACATGACTACTTTCCATATTTGGTGTTCATCGAACTCACTAAAAGATGACTCCATCTAGTTGCGATTGTTTCAACGCACTCTTATTGGGAGCGCCGCGAAATGGTACATAGAGCTTGATCGTTCATGATACTCTTCTTTTGGCGAACTGGCGATGGTATTCCTTAACCATTTCCAGTTACCTATGAGATATGATGCTGGCACAGAATTGCTAGCCAATTTGAGCAGACGACAGCGGACCATATCTCGGATCACATTCAAGAGTGGCGATGCCGAAAGAGTCTGATCAAAGTACCTGTCCCACCAGCATTCCCGCTGGAGTGGTTCATTAAGTCCTTGGTCCCACAGTTGTCCAAAGACGTCGCAACATCCGGAGTCTTCTCTGAAGAAGACGCCATTATACGAGCTCAACAGTTTGAGCTTATCTATTCTCAGTCCGGTTTGTTATACAGCATCTTACCAGATGCACCACGTTCGATACTGGAAAAAACCAGACATAGAGTCGGACCACATGCCGATGGTATAGTTGGTTCGGCACAAACCAAGCCCGCTGAGCAATTGACAAAACAATTGCAACAGTTATCTATACAACACTCAGTGGCCAGCCAGACTATTGCTTTGGCTGTTCCTCCTACTCAAACGTCAGAAGTACACTCTGTGCAGACGACTAACCCAAAGGCCAACCAACAGCCTGAGGGGAAGAAAAAACAACGCAATAAGAGTAAGGGGGATACAAAACCAAATGATGATGCTGGCGAGGGCACCACGGAAAAGAAGAGGGCGAGGTATCCGTGCAATTTATGTGCGGAAGACCACCTGACTCATCTATGCCCTTGACTTGCAGAGGCCCAGAAGTTTGTCACACAGCAACAACAAGACGTGTTGACTAACCCCTTTCAACATGGGCAAAATTTAACTCAAGCCTCTACAAGTACCGAAGGGGGCAGCCATGAAAACTTCCCTCCCCCAAACAATTCATCCACCGCGAACGTATATATGGTGAAAAGTGATGCTTTCATAACAACTAGAGCACATGACTATAGCAAACCAAGTGCCTCTGATAAGGGTAAAGAAGCTGATATCCCATCTCTTCCTCTTCAGATCAAGAAGACGTTGGGAGAAATGATGACACACATTCCAAAAGGTGCGTTCAAGCATGCTTCTCACAATCTGAATGCAAGGGCCGCCCAGAACTACTCTGTGGTGGAAGATTTATCACAAACCCCTTGTGCCATGTCCGCTTTGGAGGTCCTCCAAAGTTTCCCTGCTCAGAGGAAGGCCTTGTTGACTGCTTTAGGCTCTACTGATACTTGTAACCCGGGCACCATCATGTTAGATACGACTGACTTGAAACCTTGTTTACCTTACCATGTCGCGTTTCAGATAGTAGTGGCTCACCCCACGAAAACTTTTACACAGAATATTTTCTGCACGGTGGTAGACGAGGGCACTTCAACTTGCGTTATGTCATTAGCATGATGGAAAGACATTGGTCAACCTGAGTTGTCTCCATCACCTACTCTCCTTACTGCGTTCGACGGTCGTTCCTTCCGACCACATGGCATCATTCCTTCTTTCCCTGTGTAGTTAGGGGGAAATACCGTGTGCGTAAAAGTAGAGGTAGTTGATGCCCCCATCGACTACAATATATTGTTAGGTCGTAGTTGGACTTATGCAATGCAAGCAGTGGTCGCTACCATTTTCCGAGTCCTCCTGTTTCCACATGAAGGCCGGATAGTGACCATAGATCAGTTGTCCTTCTCTCGGCCTGACCCAGCTTTGGGGGCATCCACGGTTCCCATGGTAGATAATCCTCAAGCCGGTGTTTTCAACGTAGGAGTTGGTTTGTGTCCATCTTTGATGGGTACTTTTGATTACCCACCTCCTCAAGGCGATGTCAAGTTTATATCAACTCACCACAAGGCTGAGATTTTCCATGTTTCGTCATTCCGCACGACTTACTTTGAGGATCCGTGGATTCTTCCTTCCCCATCAGACACGATGGATGCGATAGGGCACCCCAACATGTCCATGCCCTTGTCGACGACTGAAGTAGCGTACTCTTTAGTCCAGCAAGCTTCAGCTACTCTCGATCTGACTCCCGCACAAGAGTTGGATCCGCTTTCGGAGCCTATCTGGGCTCAGGATTCTCTTGTTGACACCGATTCGTTAGATTTAGTCTGGCCTTCGGACGAAGCTATAATCGAGGCAATGACTGGTCCGGACAGACCTTGGGATGATTTGCATCACAGATCATATTTTCTCCCAGAGTTACACCGAATCGAGGCAGGAGAATTCACCATCACCATGACGGGAGATCAGCCTTGTCCCATTAACCTCTTATCTATACAGGATATTTATGTTGAGGGAAATATGGCGACAATCGCTGCCACGATACCTATCAATATCTCCCGAAACCCCGACATCGTGGAGAATGTCTTCATCGGAGAAGATTGCTCCCCTGAAGAGATTCAAATTTACACGGATCTGTTTAAAGAATTCTGCGATGTTTTTGCCTGGTCTTACGAGGAAATGCCAGGCATCGATCGGAAAATAGTTGAACATGAGATCACTACGTATCCGGACGCGAAGCATGTTCGACAAAAACTTCGTCCAGTTAATCCTAGGAAAGAAGCAGCCATCAAAGTTGAGGTTGAGAAATTGCTTAAGGCAGGGTTCATTTACCCTATTCACTTGACTCAATGGGTGTCCAATCCCGTGCCAGTCAATAAGAAACAAGGCACGATTCGTGTCTATACCGATTTCCGTGATTTGAACAAGGCATGTTTGAAAGATAATTACCCAACCCCGTTCATTGACCAGATCATTGATGAGTGCACCCGTTGTGAAGCCTTTTCATTCATGGATGGTTTCTCGGGCTATAACCAAATCCAAATCAAACCTGAGGACCAACACAAAATGACATTCATTTGTCCGTGGGGTACATTCGCCTATCGAAAAATGCCTTTTGGCCTCAAGAATGCTGGAGCTACTTTCCAGTGAGCCATGTCCTTTGCGTTTCATGACCTCAAACACATAGTCGAGGCCTATCTAGATGATCTAGCATCACGCTCTCGCAAACGAAAGGATCATCCTATGCACCTCCGACTAATCTTCGAACGCTGTCGCTACTTTAGGATTCGCTTGAATCCCAACAAGTGTAGATTTTGCGTCACGTCAGGACGACTGTTAGGTTTCATAGTTTCAACAATGGGAATCATGGTGGATCCTCTTAAGGTGGAGGCAATAGTCCAGTTGCCCCCCCCACGAACAATTTTACAACTTCAAAGTCTTCAAGGCAAGGCGAACTTCTTACGACGCTTC
>ML795355.1:423180-446291 GCA_009831015.1 Picea engelmannii
GGCATCTGTTATAACCCTAAATTGCACTATTCATGCTTACCTGGCATCAGGCCAACTCATTGCCCTTCATTGCCAAATCCATGCTGAACAAACTCCTCAAAAACCTCTTAAAACAAGTAGCCCGCGCCCTAACCTATCACTGGACATGGTTGAACGCTGGTAGGCCTTATACAACACACGTTGGACTGCGGGCTAGCCCACTACATCCCGCGGTTACCTAACAAAGCAAAAAATCAGGAAATTTTCCGTCGAGACGAAAAGATTTGGGTCAGTTAACTGGAACTCCCAGCCATGCATGGCTAAGAGTTCGTCTAAAACCCTAGATCCTTCTAGCCTATAAAAGGAGGGGTAAGGGTACTATTCAAAGGAGGAAAAATCATAGCAAAGAAACTCTGCCCAATTGCCGAATCCGTTTTGTCCCAACCCTTTAGCCTTTCCTCAAGCTTTAGGAGAATTCAAGCAAAGCAGTTGGAGGACAAAGAAGAGGAGGAGCCCAGGATCAGGATCGAGGAACGGTGGCCAGTCTCAGTAATCATTGTAAGTTGGTTCATATTGAGATTAATAAAAAGATGCTTTTCCCGTCCCAAATACATGAGTCTTGTAGGTTTTATGTGATTTGTGTTTAATCTCTAACCCTCTAGTAGAACAATAGAATGCATGTGTAGTTTTGTCTTGATTGCAGGATCGCTTTTTGGAAGGAGAAACAGAAGCAAGGAGATAAAAGCTCAACGGAGGATCTACACCAACCGTCGATAAAAAGGTTAGTTGGTTCTTCCCATGTGTTCTTGTGAGAAAGGGTTTTAGGTTGGGGTAGAAGGTTAAAAGTAGCTTATGAAGGGTCATGATCTGCATGCAAGTTTAAAGCCCTAGCTTGTTAGTCCGTAGGGTAGAATACCCCACAACAAGGTCTAAGGGTGGGAATAGAGGGAAACAATCCTATCCATATTAATATTAGTGTGGAACCCATAAACCCATGTGCGACCAACACACAAAAATCACACCATTGTTTAGACAGTCGAATTTCGGGAGAAGGAAGACAATAGGAAGTTCATATACACAAGGAAAAACAATTGGGGGAACCATTTCAGGAAGCATTAGTCAAGTATCTACAACATTTAGAGGTATCATTTCAACATTCAGAATGGCAGGACACGATCCTACCATTTGGTTACCCGAATTTCGAGGAGAGGCAGTAGAAGACCCTGAGAAACACTTGTTCATTTGTGAAAAGATCTAGGAAGAAAACGAGATCACAGATGAAGATACTAAACTTGCACATCTAGCCATCATGTTAAGAGACCACACACTAGACTGGTACATGAGTCTAGATGTAAACAGTGCACCTGGGATGACAAGGACACTAACATACATTAAGAAATCACTGATTAATGAGTTCCAGAAGCTGAGCTTAGAGGATCAATACATGAATGAGATGATATAAATCCGAAATAAACTAGGAGAATTTGTCTGGGAAATTGACTAACGATTTAAATGTTTGAAAGGTAAATTGAGGTATGCCATGACTGACATGCAACATAGGAATCTATTTTCGAATTCTTTGTCACCACACCTAAAATACCCAATTATACAACATAAATTCCATTCTCAAATAGAGGCTCTACAGGAAGCCTTGCAAATGGAGGAGAATCAATACCACAATACAGATCCAGCTATAGAGGAGTTGAAGGAGAATTTGAATAATCTTACCTTCCAAATCAATCAGAGTAAGGGAAAGGACAAGCATGAAGCTATTTGGTGTACCACATGTAGAACAGAAGGGCACCATAAGAATGGATGTCCAACATTAGTGCAGTATATGGAAATAGGGATGCGAAATCCATTGCTGACATAAGGACCCTGTTGTGAAATTTTCAAGATGCATGGGCATGATCCATATCATTGTCCTATGATACAGAAATACCAGATAGTAACAAAGAATGCATACTACATTTTTTTCAAATCAGTAGGCCGCGATGACAAAGACTGAAGAACCATAGATCTGATGAGGGAAAGGACGTTAGACACATATAGGGTGCAAGGAGAAATGATGACAGGTCAATATGCACCTCAATTTAATCCATCACCATTGCAGTATAATACTATGCCATAGCAGTATAACAACGTGCAACCTTAGTATAACATTGCACATCCCCAGTATAACCCTGCGAAGTATAATCAGGTACTACAATACAATACACTGTGTGGAGATTGCGCCAAGTATAGAGGGGGATGATGAGGCAGAGGAGGCTTTGGACATGGAAGAGGTCTAGTGGTGTTCCATAACTTCCAATAGCTAGGGAACTATACAAGAGAATACCCTCTACCACCTGCCACATGCATGTATTGTCGCGCAACAAATCACAATACAGAGGATTGCACCACATTGTTGGGGAAGATACAGGAGAAACGAAATCAGAACAATCATAACATACAATGGATCTCTATAGAAGCTAGAGAATATGTCTAGAACATCAATAGAGTGACGCGTGGAGGTTCTAAAATAGGAGATGATGCGGCTAAACAGGACCCAGTACAACACCAGTGGATTAAAAAAATACTTAGCCACCCAAGCGATTTGATGCAGAAAAGGAGAAGGGGACCTTTAAGGAGGCCAGACAAGAATTTCTCAGGCATAATGTTGCATCTACATCTACCGCACAACATACCGAGGACATCCCAACCTATGAAATACTGTCATCATTGGACCATACCATTGAAGTCTACCCGGGAAACCAAGTAAGTAGTATTAAAACTTTACTGCAATCATGTATTCAAGTATTTAAGGATCCATCATCTGATATAGTATTACAGAATCTATTAGATATATGTAGCAAACAATTTGAGGGAAATTTAGAATAGAGGATAGACAATCACCTCTATGCCAGAAGGAGAACCAGTAGAGAGTGTAGATTGCATGCCAACATTAGAGAATTTTAACATGGGTGATGTGATATTAGATCTGGGATATGAAGTGAATGTGTTGCCCAAAAATACATGGAAATACATGGGAGAACCTACCTTAGGCTACTCACCATTCCAACTGAAGTTAGAAAACCAACACAGATTTCTACCAATAGGGAGGCTAAAAGGAGTGACAGTAGATCTGGATGGAGTGCGCACTAAGGAAGACTTTGAAGTGATCAAAATCGTGGATGGCACAACACCATATCCAACATTACTGGGATTGGATTGGGCATTTTAAAATCAGGAGGCAATCAACCTAAAGACCAGGAAGATGAAATATGATTCAGGTGAATATAGGGTCATCACACCTCTAGATCCATCAGAAGTCGAAAGATTTATGGAACCAACATGTTTAGACATGGAATAAATTTACCATTTGTATCGAACCACGATGTGCACTGAAGATTACATCAATCCAACTTTCGATGGTGTACTTAGCTAGAGAAGTATCACATCATGTTCTTTTGACTCAGAAATGGGTTTGGAGAATTTGCAGCAGCGCCTACATGAGGTCTCAACCAGAAGATGCACCTGAATAGACCGCACAGTAATATGGCTTGGGACAGAAGTCATAGAACCTCCAAGTTTCCATGGAATCAACTACTTGGAAGAATTCCTAACGAGATATGAAGATGAAGTATCAAACATCCAGAGACTGTTAGCTCTCAACATTGTACTTAAGGCTACACCTCCAAGATCGTGGGGTCCACACAAAGAAGCAATCAAGGACTGGTACCAATGTAAATGATTACTGTGCATCCGGTTTGGTGCAGAACAATGAAGCAACCAACAACAAAAATATGATGGATAGGGGGCACCAACAGAACATTTGGATAAGTGTAGAGAGTTGTGGAAAATGACACCCCCACAAGAATGTCCTCATCATTTTTTACACACAATAGAGGGCATCCCAACAAACTGGTATACAGACCAGGAACTGCACAAAGGAAATACGAGTTGGACAGTACTAGAACAAAACTTTACAGTCACTTTATGATTTGAACATGAGAACCCCAACATAGATGCAACACTTAAGAAAATAAGAGGGGTGATATTCATTAAGGAACCAAAAGTTGAACTCATGACAGAATAACAACAATAGAACAGATAGACAATGAAAGAATTATTTTCATGCTACCATGTGTAGGAAGAAGCACCAGATGAAGATGATCTGTGTGATATTCAAATCAAAGAAGTTGAATGTGAAAGAGAAGTTGAAGGTCCACCTCTAGAATCAGAAGTAATTGATGCACCAATCAAGGTAAATAAAGTCAACATTGGGACAATTGAGAATCCCAAAATGGCTACAATTGGAGAATACTGGGACGATCAAACAGTGGATAGGATAACAGAATTATTTCGTGCATACAACGACCTATTTCGAATGACCTTTACAGAAATGAAGGGTATCATAGGATAAATTGGAGAGATTAATATCCCTCTCAAACCAGAGGAAAGACCTATCAAACATAGGCCTTATATATTGAACCCCATGTACAAGCAGAAGGTTAGAGAAAAAAATGACAGAATGTTGGAAGCAGGAATCATAGAACTAATAGAAGAATCAGAATGGATAATCCCCATGGTAGTTCAGGAGAAAAAGAAAGGAGGCATAAGAATATGTGTATATCTAAGAAATATCAATGATTCTTTCCTACATGACCCCTTCCCTACACCCTTTACATATGAAGTCCTAGAAAATGTGGGAGGCTAGGAAGCATACTCATTCATTGATGGATTCTTAGGCTACTACCAAATCAAGATAGCACCAGAATATCGACATAAGACTACCTTTGCAAAAAAATGAGGATCCTGCCAATACACAGTCATTCCTTTTGGAATGAAAAATGCAGCAACAATTTTCTCCAGAGTAGTCATTGCTTCTTTCAAAGAATTCATCCATTAGTTTCTAGAAGTATATTTGGATGATTGGACAGTGTACATCCTGTTGAAGGGTCATGTAGAGGTGTTGAGGCTGATGTTATAAAGATGTAGGCAATGCCAAATATTCTTAAACATTAAGAAATGTATATTTGGAACACCCTTTGAAATTCTATTGGGTCACATAGTATGCAGACAAGGTTTGATCATGGATCCTGCAAAGATTGCAGTAATTGTGAACTTATCACCACCAAAATCAGTGCGCCAACTGAGGGCCACATTAGGACATACATGATATTATAGAAAATTTATCAAAGGGTATGCGTAGATCACTATGCCAATGGAGATATTACTTAAGAAGGATATTAAATTCCAGTGGAATGAGAGTTGTCAACAAGGATTGGACATCATGAAGGAGAAGATAGTCACAACACCCATATTAGTATTTCTATATTGGGATAAGACATTATATGTGCATGTAGATTCATTAGCCATAGCCTTAGGATCTATTCTGGCACAACCAGGAGCAGGGGATTTGGATCACCCCATAGCATTTGCAACAATAAAAGTATCAAAATCTGAGCAGAACTACAACACTACAAAGTTTGGAAATGTTCTATGCACTTCAAAAGTTAAGGAATTACCTAATTGGAAAACATTTTAAGATGTTAACATATCATTCGTCCCTTAAGTACCTAGTCAACAAGTTAGTGTTGGGGGGGATAATTTGTCGATGGTTACTACTATTTCAATAATTTGACTTTGAAGTCATAGTGAAGCCAGGGAAGATGAACGCAGGACCTGATCACTTGTCAAGGGTCACCAATGGTGAAAAGAATACAAACTTAGAGGATACCTTCCCTAATGTGTAATTATTTTCATTCCATAACACGGATGATTATTTTTCTGACATTACTGAGTGTTTAAGTACAGGGACTGCGCCACAGGAATTTAACACCATGCATAGGAAGAATCTGGTTGTCCGAGCAACTGACTACCAGTTGATCATCAGGCACTTATACAAAATGGGGGCTAACAACATCTTGAGAAGATGCACACTAGAACATGAATGGCCTATGATAATAGCATAATCCCACAAAGGAATAGCAGGAGGACACTATGCAGGCAAAGCTATCACACTGAAGGTACTACGTGCAGGATTATAGTGTCCAACTATTCATCGAGATGCAAAGGAATACTGTAAAAAATGTGATGTTTGTTAGAGGGTTGGAAAGCCAAACAGATAGGATGAGATGCCCTTATACCCACAAGTAATGCTACATCACCCACCTACATATAGAACTACCTATAAGAAGCTAACAGGATAGACACCATTTATATTGGTGTATGGGCAAGAAGAATTGTTGTCATTAGAATTCTTGGTCCCAAGTCTATGTGTCGTAGCAATTACAAACATGATAGAATGAGGTCCAGTACAATAAAGGCTACGTTAGCTAATGAGCATGGAAGAAGATAGGATTCTAGTAGGCTTTCACCAAGCAGTACAAAAAGCAAGGGACAAATCTTGGCATGACTGACCTATCAAGAGAAAAAGTTTCTAGGAAGGATACCTAGTCCTACTGTATGACAACAAGTTTTTCAACATCCAGGAAAGTTCAAAATGAATTGGTTGGGACCATATGAGGTCAATAATGTCACAGACAGAGGAGATATACAGTTAAATGATTTATAAGGGACAGAATTGAAGGGCATGATCAATGGGATTCGACTAAATTTGTACAAGGATAGTCGACCACTAGCAACTTGACAGTTACCATGCAGCTAAAAAAAAACATCGTGTGAAAAAACCACATTCGGAGGAGATCAAATCAGTGAAACAAAAAGGAAAAAGAGTCTTTGCACCCAATTTAGGGAGTCAGTGCAATGGAATGAGAATATTGCGCCAGAAGAAAAGGGTATAGAAGCCAAGGACTCTGCATGCCCAAAAATCTTGACGCGCCAGAAAAAGGACCAATGGTCGGACAACGCGACAATTTAGAAAATGACGGTTGTGGAAATCAGGAAACAACCGGCTGCAGTGGTTGAAATTGTGGCAGTCTGTACATAGAGGTAAATACCATACTACGATGGAAAGGGAAAATGTTCAAAAATAAGACATGGGAAGAAATCCAAAGAGAGGTCCAGGAGTGGCCCGACCTCAGACACAAGACAAACCATCCCCAACACACCAAAAAAGAACCAACGGGGCAGGAACCAAGAAGAGGAATGCCCAAGGCCAAGAGGGGGGAAGCACCCCATCCAAAAAGAAACTGCACACATAGAATAGACCACCAAGGGGGTCTACATAGGCTCCACCGTGCACATAAAAACCACCAATACACTCAACAGGAGAAGTGAGCATGGAAGAGGCAGACATAGTGATCTAGGAAATCCTTGAGGTGGAAGAAATAGGCACAGGGACACATGAAATATTGGAGGAAGAAGAGCAAGAGACAGGAACCCAAGATATTCCTGAGGCCATAGAAATAAGGACAACCACTACATGGAATACCCAGAGGCCCCCTAGTCCCTATCCATTAGCTACCGAGGAGAAGCGGCCAGGGGCACACACCAATGGTGTCTGAAAGAGGTAAAATGTACACAAGCCACAGAGCCATATCTCACTAACCCCAGATGATGTGGATTTAGTGGCGACAACAGTTGAGGAGAGACTGGCTAAAGTCTAGGAGAATGTTGAGAAGCACAAGGTTTTAATCGTCAATCAGGTGCAAGAGGTGAAGACTGCGCTAGAGCAGTTAAGGATCAGGGCATCAAAAGCACCAAAAGAAACATCCACACAGGTTAAGGAAGGAGTACCAGTGCTTGAGACAGTGAAGTTTGCAGCACAGTCGAGTGCCAATTTCATCATCATGCCAGAAATGACGCTTATCGATGAAGACATAGTGCAGAAATCCATTAAAGACATCAATACCTTGGATGTGGCATTAGCTAATATTCCAAAAAAATCATTGTACAACCTTTAGGTGAGCGTCACACAGGTGATTCAACCCGGAGCAAGAGTGGATGCCAGAAACTTACTGATAGCCCAGACAAAGACTATCTCACTGAAGGAAGCCCTCAACCTTGAGGTGCAACAGAAAGATAAATCGAAGCATAAAGTGGAGGAGATGGAGCAACAAATCCACATGATGTTTCAAGCAATTCTCAAAAGCACAAGCGAGGAGGTAGGGTCATTAGGAGAGAATTTGTGCAGGATAGAGAAGACTATCCAATAATACAAGGAGAAGATAAAATAATTGGAAGAGCGTTTCACACCCACTATTCCTCCAGAAGTCAAAGCACAGAGGGAACAAGAGGCAAACAAAGCTGCGGAGATCATTGACCAAAGCATACTAACAGTTACTGATTTGTTAGAGAAGAGCACATAGCTCTGGACTCACCTCCTAGAGGATGGGAGCCTCCAAGAACTGTCAGAGAAGGAAACCAACATCCATGCAGTAATGGCAGAGGTGAAGCAATGACAGAAAATAGTGTCATTGCCGGAAAAGATCAAAACGACCACCGAGCTAAAGGCCCTACAGTTGGAAGAGAAATTGTTGCAAGCATAGAAGACAACAAGACAGGCATTGTTGGAGCCCCTCAAGAAAAGTTTTGTGGGTGGGAATCCCTCCTACAGACTTAGCATTTAAGGGCTCTAATCATGCATGCAGAAAATGACCATTTCAAAGGCCTCTACTCTTTCCGATTCTCCCAACACAAAGCCCCACATTCATGCAATACAAAGGTGTAAATGAGGTTCGGTAACTCTACCTTAAGTCCTTTGTTTGATGTCGATCCCTTTTCTTTCACTCGCTCGTCGATTGCAAGCCTCCTACCAAAGCTAACCTGCATTCACATATGAACAAAAAAAAAGCTACGAACATGCATTTCATATAATAATTGTTGGGTTAGTTGTGACAATATCATAAAATAAACATTCAACTTGAACATGTGATATGGCAGGATGGGAAAAATATTCCTTTTTGTATTAATCTTCACAAGCGTAAACTTACAATATGTGGTCAGCACTGCTCCTTGAAATTGGTCCTGGGCTCCTCTTCAACTGTCCTCCAACTGCTTTTCTCTATACTTCTCTTTGCACAAGGATGGCTAAAGGTTGGGACAAGGGGAATGCTCAATTGGGTATAGTCTCTTTACTATGATTTTCCTCCTTTCAAATGGGACCCCTACCCCTTCTTTTATAGGCTAGAAGGAGCTAGGTATTTGGTCGAATGACTGGCCATGCATGGCTGAAAGGTTTAGTTAACTTTCCCAAAGTCGTGTGTTCCATCAAAAAATTTCATTTTTCCATGATTTTGTAGGTACACACGGGCTATATTGGAGCAGCTAGCGTGTACACACATGCAATAATGGAGAAGGGCGCATGGGACCTTATAAAAGGTTTTTTTTAAGAAGAGTTGTTTAGTAGTGTTTTGGAAAAGAAAGAGTCTAAGATGGCCTGATGCCAAGTAAGTATGTCTGGTGTAATTTAGGATTATAATAGATGCCCCCTAATGTGTGAGGTCAGAAGAGCATCGGATGGCCGAAATACATTATCAATCTTCACCAACGTTCCAAACAAGAGATCCCAAAGACCAGAAATCAGGATATGTCATCTGCAAAATAATAACTGTCTCACCGAGGCGGGCATACCCATGCTCAGGATGAAATAAAATCATGGATACCAATCAAATACACTGTAGATCCATGTCATATAACTATATAAAGTGTAGCCATGAGAAATACAAAGTGGATCTACATCTCAAAATAAAAAAGATATACATGTTTAGTATACATCTTCTAGAATCCAATAAGGCCTGATGGTTGGAGATGAGGTCTTCAGAGCTCGAGAAACAACTTCAAAATCTTCAAAACGTGGGTAGGAGTGTAATATGAGTGTACGACTTCACTACCCAAAGGTCTTCGACGACTCGTAGGTCATGGACTAGATAATCATGATGATCATACTGAAGGCATCATTGATTTCAAACAAAGACTTGATTGGACTTTTAGGATGGTCGAGCATGAGGGGAAGAGACAAACTGTAGAGGGGCCAACTTAGGCTTGTAAAAACTTCCCTTGGAAAATAGCACAACAAAATATGAGACTCAGGGAACATGGCATTAACATAAGTTCACGAGGAAAGAGGCAAGGTAAACTCTCCATATGTCTGGAAGAAAAACCAAATGGAGGAGGACACAGCTCAACATAGAGGGAACAACTTCCTAAGGTCATATTATATTATAGGGATTGAAGAACAAACATAAGGATGTGATTTTTCTAAGGGCGACTCATTGTGCTACCAATACAAAGAAAATACTTTTCCCTTCCTCTTTTTGGGGTATATTTGATTTTTTTTTGTTTTTGTCTTTTTCAATAATTTTGGAAAAAGAACAAAAGAATGTTACGTTACAAAGGAGGAAGGAGTGTCCAAACATACGAGATCGAGGTGTAAGGACAAGATTGATGGTCAAAGCAAGGACACTCGGGAAAAACCCCTCCTAGGGCCAAAGGTGTCAAGATGCAGAGGCGAAGTGCTACAGGGCTTGCGTTATAAGGCATGCTTCAGATGGTTCAGTTGAGAGAAACATGGAGCTAACATTAGGCCAAAGACACAGGTATGAAATTGTGATTAATAAGACACACAATGGTAACGTCCTTCAATGTAAGTTTTACAAGCCTAGAGAAGGTAAACTCGACGGTTTTTCATACTTAGAGAGTTTGAAAAAACATAAAAGGAGACTCCAATGGGGTACCTTTTTCGAAGGTAGTATAGTCGGTTCGAAAAAGGAATAAACTAGCATCGATAAGACATCTATTCAAAACCATTTTAACGAGTGTGATAAAGACAAGATCACTCGACCATTTTTTCATTTTTAAGGAGTCTAAAAAAAGCTTAACTATGGACTCCATCAAGAATGTTCTTCTGGACCATTTTAACGAGTGTGAAAGAATAAGGTCACTCAACAATCTTTTCAATTTTAGGGAGTCTGAAAAGAGCTTAACTCTGGACTCTGTGGGGGTTCCTTTTTCATAAATTTAGTCCCTCAGGCCCAAAAAAGGGTTAAAATTATACCTGAGGGTACTCTTCTAGAGATCTGAGGCCTCTAGAGTATACCTTTGTTCGTACAGTTGACCGTCCAGACCGAAAAAGAGGTAAACTACCGCCGAATAGATGTGACTTCAAATTTTAGTTTAACGAGCGTTAAAATCCACAAGATCGCTCGACAATATTTTCATGTTTAGAGGGTCTGAAAAGGGATTAAAAGAAGACCCGTTATATTTTGGGAGTCTCAAGGGTGAGGTCAAGAGTGATAAGGAATCATGCAAATGAGGCTCAAACTTGTAATAAGGGAAACGCTAAAGAGGACTCCCAAGCCTATAGTCATTAGTGATAGCATGGACACCATCATGCAACCCGGATCTACCTAGGGAATCCATGTTATGGTAGGCTCTACCACCAAATTACAATACTTATAAAGTAGTGATGAGGGTTCTGTGTCGCAACTTGGTGGGATCGATCCTATGGCAAAGCAGAAAAGACAACGAGATGCAGAAAGTGGAGGTGGAATCTGAACTTAAATGCAACGAGTTGGGGAAAATATAATGAATTTTTACCAAAGGACCGTTAAAACGCCCAAATCTCAAAACTTTTTCCAAATACCCAAAGTAATACTTCCTGTGATCATCCAAAGAAAACTCCTGAATCATCTTAAATGATTTTCAGTTTAGAAAAATGACAAAAGGGTCCGAAAATTGACAAAAAGGGGACAAACACCTCTATAAATAGAAGCAGGAAACTCATTATCATCATTGGTAATTCATAAATTGACTATAATCCAAAACTACCCCTTTGTGAAAAGAATTTATTCCAGGAGCTTTGGTGGACGAAACAACCATCTTCTTGGACCAAGTATAAAATCTCTCCTCTTGCAATTTAAATCTTTCTTTATGCTTTTAGTTTCAAGTTTTGGTGGGGTGTCAACCCTCAAAAGGTTAGCCCTAGGTCCACGTGGGTTGTCCAATGACAGCTTACATGTACCCTCGGGCAGAGGAAAAACTGCACAAGTGTACACGCGACTGTCATCATTACAGCCCATGTGGACCCTTTATTTAATGGAAAAAACTTAATAAAGAAAGGGTTAATCCTCCTGAACTTGGATTTTTGCAGGATGTATGTTCACTGGAGGGAATGAGAGAATGAGGATATTAGTTCATTGGTTGGGGAAGACCCCAATGTTGTTTCTTCCTTAATTCAATGTGGGTTGCTAAAATTCTTCCTATGTCCTTTCATGCGAGCACAACCTAGGCTACTGAATGCCTTGGTTGATTATTGGCATCCCGACGCAGAGGCCTTTATGTTGGAGGGGCAGTCGCTAGTGCCAATGACCAAGGACATATACTTTTTGACTGGCCTCTCTTGGTGAGGGGAACCAGTCAACTTTCGTACGTTTCCCTCGGGGCCTCACAACATATCGGATTTGATTGGACTCTATTGTGAGGGGAGTACAGACAGGACAAACTCGCAAGTGCTGATAAGTAAGATCTCAGACTTAGCACTGCAAGCGATAGTATTTCTTATCGGGTGGATTACAGGGTCTGCCACTTTGCATCAGGCTTCCCGTGCACAGATGAACTATGTAGTTCAGTTCTTAAATGCACATATTTTTTATTGGAGCACCACATTATTGGACTATATGAAGAGATAACTGACAGATTGTCGGTCTCGGACTCAGAGGAACTTTGGGTTTGGAGCCATTCTTTGATCTTTATTCTTTGAAAGAGTACCCAGTTTTAGTCCTCAAGAGGTGGTATGGGGGCATCAGGCCTCTCGTCCTGTGATATGCAGATGGGCAGTGTTGCTTCCACGAGAGGAGGGAGGAAGGACTAATGAGTCCTTTGATGACAACTTTTTTGCTTGGTTGTCACGACAGATCCCATTCATAGAGGATTACCCATATGCTGGGATTGACTTCTCGAGAGACCCTGAGATACCAATACCTCCCAACGAGGAGCAAGGAGAGATGGGTAAGTTTGCGTCAATTTGTTTTTTTTTTTTGTGAAACATATGTAATTTTTATGTTGTTTTTTATACCAGAGAATTTGACAGATATGTGTCTATTATGTGTAGATGTGGGACCAGTACGACCTATGGATTATGCAAGGAATAGGTAATGTCCTCGGACAGGGGCCACACCCACTGCCACAGGGGGAACAACAACAGCAGGAGAGCTTCCAGTCGATGAGGCTGAGAGGGTTTTGAGACGAGTTGAGCAAAATTTTACCTCGCTCACTCGCACAGTCGCCATGGAAGAGATTGAGGATCTGCCACCATCTATGCAACCTCATGTAGTGGGGGAACCACAGACGTGGGTATGAATTTTTTGACGTTTGGAAAACGTTGTTGATCATTACAACAAGGCCCACATGCCCTAACCTTAGTTAGTCTGGAATTTTCACGTGCCGAGGGCACTACTTGTATATATTTTTTGAGGGCATAAACCCCATGAATCGTTACTGGTCGTATTTTTTAGGCGCTTGTGTCCACCTATGTACTATGATGATTTTGATATTATATATGGATTTTTATGTATTTTTATGTATTATGGATCATATTTGCCTTTAAAAATGTATTTACATGTTTATGTGTATGTCTTTTTTATATGTGTGCAAGATGCCAGTCTAAGATTTGACTAGCTAGAGTATCTGTAACTTGGTTTAATCTCCTAGGAACATGAAAATATGTAATATAATCAAAACTTCATTCTAAGAGATGTTCTCTAAGGAATCATTGATGTAAAGTAGGATCATGAACATGGTAGACTCTATTTAACTGAGACACAACCAGCTGAGCGTCTAAATAGACCTAGAGATGAGAGATACCAAATGACAGAGCATCACGAAGCAACTCAATAATTGCATTGTATTCAACAACATTGTTTGTGGTGTTGCCTAAGCATATGCCTCTTGAAGATAATAACTAGCCCTGAGGTTTAAAAATTACCCAAGCTATGGAGGCAAGCCTCCGAGTGTGCCGGCTAGTGTCGTCTACGTACCCAACAAACACCTATGATTCACTTGACATCTACCATAGTGCCAAAAGATAACATCAAAAATGACACGTCCATAAAACCAAAAGAAACAAGAAAGTAATAGTACAAAGACTATACATATGTTACAAAAAGTTACCCAAGGTGACCTACCTATGAGTAATACTTCTTGAGGTAGATCCCATTTCTAGGCTCCGCCAAATGATTTCCCTCAAAGTCTGCCAGATGATAAGTTCCTTTTTTTAGAATCTCTTTTATGATGAAAGGTCCAAACCACATGGGTTTGAATTTGCTTTCCCATAGGGAGTCCTTATCTTGGTCATATACTAGGGCAAGGTCACCTTCAGAGAAAATCTGAGGACGAACGGACTGATCATACTGACACTTGAATTTTTGTTTGTGAGCCTCGTTGGCCAGGTCTGCATCACGACGTTGCTCATTGAGTCGCTCAAGGTATAATAACTTCTCTTCAAGTGGATAAGTGTCTGGCAGTAATTGTACTGCCAACTTTAGGGATGGGATCTGACATTCTATAGGAAAGACTGCTTCCATCCCGTAAACGAGTTGAAAAGGTGAGAAACCAGTTGCAATATTAACAGATGTTCGGTAAGCCCATAATGTAGAGTATAACATCAAATGCCAATTTGACTTGGTCGAATTGATCGTTCGTTGTAGGATGGTCTTAAGAGATTTATTTATAGCTTCCACCTGACCATTTTCTTGGGGGTAGTAGGGTGATGAATGTTCTTTCCGCAACTCAAGATTTGATGTTAATTTGATCATCATTTGGTTCTGAAAGTGACTTCCATGTTCAGTGACAATCTCTCTCAGGACGCCAAACCATGCGATTATCTGGTTGAACAAAAAGAGAGTTGTAGTCTCTCCATCATCTTTAAACGTTGGCATAACTTCGACCCACTTCATGAAGTAGTCTACGGCTACAATGATATAGCGGTGCCCCCTTGCTGAAGGAGGATTGCATGTAGTGTAATCAATCCCCCACTTGGTTAAGGGACCAATTGTGATTACAGGAAACATGGGAGCGGGATGTGCCCTCATATTCCGAGAGAAGATCTGACACGGGTGGTAGTTCTTGATCGATTTGATACAATCTTTGATTAGTGTCATCCAGAAGTAACTGGCTCGTAAAATCTTTTGTGTTGTTTCCAACCCAAACAAATGACCACCACATGCTCTAGTATGGAAATCGTTAAGCACAATTTCCGCTTCTTCATGAGTGAGGCATCGAAAAAGAATGAAATCTACACCTCGACGATAGAGAGTGTCCTCGAGGATGAGATAATTCTTGGCCTGATGATGTATATCCATCATGATAGAGAGTGTTCATTAGGAGAAGTAGAGGTGGGGCACTTCAAAGTCTAGAGATAGACAAGAATATATCCATACCAGGGGTTTGAAGATGCTATCAGAAACATATCTCCTAGAATAGGTGATTCTTCGGTCACAACATCACCTGACTCGACCGGAAGTTCCGAAATAATTTTTTCGAAGACCAATGACTTTTTGGATTTTTCCAAAACGAAATCTAAGTCAAATTCCTGGAGGACAACTATCCATCTACTGATCTTTCCGTCGATTACTCGTCGTGTCAACACATATTGAAACAGATTCACAATGGCAATGATGGTGGTCTTGCGAAACAAAACATAATGACGAAATAGTTGGACAACATGGACTGTTGCCAACACAAGTTTTTCGATATGAGAATAATTGAGTTCTGGTCCAATGAGGCCTCGACTCAGGTAATAGATCACATATTCTAAGAGAAAATCATCTTCATGAACTAATACCATGCCGATGGTTGACTCTGTTGCAACCAATTATAATAAGAAATCTTTGTTATAATTGGGTGGCTGAAGCAGAGAGGCAGTTGTGAGGGCATGTTTCAACGCTTCGAAGGAGCATTGAGCGGCATCATCCCAATGAAAATGAATGTCTTTATTTAGTAAGAGAATAAATCCCTTTGTGATCTCGGCATAGTTGGCGATGAAATGCCTCAAAAAGTTTGCCTTTCCCTATAGACTCTGAAGTTGAAGGATTGTACATGAGGGAGGCAAATGAACTATTGCCTCCACCTTGAAAGGATCGACCATGATCTCTATTGTTGATACTATGAAACCTAACAAACGTCCTGATGTTACACAAAAACTTCATTTGTTTGGATTCAAGTGAATCCGAAAGTAGCGACATCACTCAAAGATAAGTCAGAGGTGTGTTGGATGATCTGTTCTCTTGTGAGATTGTGATGATAAATCATCTAAATAGGCTTCGACTATATGCTTGAGATCATGGAAAAAAAAATACATGGCCCACTGGAAGGTAGCTCCATAATTTTTGAGACCAAAAGGCATCTTACGATAGGCAAATGTACCCCAAGGACAAATGAATGCATTTTTATGTTGGTCTTCGAGTTTGATTTGTATTTGATTATATCTCGAAAAACCATCCATGAAAGAAAAGGCCTCGCAACTTGCACATTCATAAATTATCTAGTCAATGAATGGTGTGGGAAAATTATCTTTTGAATAGGCCTTGTTCAAATCACGGAAGTCCGTACATACATGAATCGTGCCCTGTTTCTTGTTGACCAACAGAGGATTTGCCACCCATTGGGTAAAATGGATAGGATAGATAAAACTGACTTTGAGTAGTTTCTCGACTTCAACCTTAATGGTTGTTGCCTTCCTAGGATTAACTGGACGAAGCTTCTGTCGAACTGGCTTGGCATCTGGATAAGTTGTGATTTCATGTTGGACTATTTTTTGATCAATGCCTGGCATTTCCTCATAAGACCAAGAAAAAATGTTGCAGAATTCTTTAAATAAGTCTGTGTATATTTGAATCTCTTCGGGGGAACAATTAACTCCAACAAAAACATTCTCCACAACATCAGGGGTTCTGGAGATATTAACCGATATAGTTTCAATGATAGTTGTCATATTACCCTCAGCATAAACCTCATGTGTAGCCAAGGGATTGATAGGGAAAGACCTATCTCCATTCATAGTCAAGGTGAATTCCCCTACTTCGATTCTTCTTAACTCTGGGAGGAAGTATGATCTGTGATGGAGATCATCCCAAGGTTTGTTCGGACTAGTCATTGCTTCAATGATTGCTTCATCTGAGGACAAGACTAAGTCTAACGAATCGGTACCAGTGAGGGAACCTTGAGCCCAAATAGGCTCTGGGATCGGATCTAACTCTTGTGCAGGAGTTGGATTGGTGTCGGCTAAAGATTGCTCAAGTAAAGAGTACTTTGTCTCTACTATGGACATACCATGGTATCCTGTTCCTTCCATCATGGCTGATGGGGAAGGAAGAATCCACGGATCATTTAAGTAAGTCGTGCGAAATGATGAAACTTGGAAAATCTCAACCTTATGGTGGTATGATACAAACTTGACATCGCCTTGAGGAGGATGGCAATAGAAATTACCCATCAAATGTGGGCACAAACCAACCCCTATGTTAACGATGCCTAGTTGGAGATTGTCAATCATTGGGACCATGGATGCCCCCAATGAAGGGTCAGGTCTGGAGAAGTACAATTGATCAATGGTCATGATCTGGCCCTCATGTGGAAAAAACAAGACCTGGAAAACTATAGCAACCACTGCTTGCATGGCATAGGTCCAAGTCCTACCTAACAAGATATTGTAGTTGAGGTATGCGTCGACTACTTCTACCTCGACACACATGGTCTTCCCTCCTAACTGCACGGGGAAAGAGGGGATGATTCCATGTGGTCGAAACGAATGACCATCGAAAGCAGTAAGAAGAGTAGGTGACGGAAACAAAACGGGATGGCCAATGGCCTTCCAACATGCCAATGACATGACGCATGTCGAGGTGCCCTCGTCAACCACCGTACAGAAAATGGTCTGAGTAAAAGTTTTTGTGGGGTAAGCCACTACTATCTGAAATGCTACATGGTAAGGGAGAAAAGGTTTTAAGTCAGTTGTTTCCAACATGATTGTACCTGGATTACAAGTCTCGGTAGATCTTAAAGAGGCTAACAAAGATTTCCTCTGGGAAGGGCAGCTTTGGAGGACCTCCAAAGCGGACATCACATAAGGGGTTTGAGATAAATCCTCCACCACAGAATATTTATGGGCAGCCCTTGCATTTGGGTTGTGAGAAGCCTTCTTGAATGCGCCTTTTGGGATGCATGTCATTGTTTCACCCAAATTCTTCTGGATTTGGAGAGGAAGAGATGGGATTTTAGCTTCTTTTCCTTTCTCAGAGGTGCTTGGCTTACTATAGTCATGTGGTCTAGTCGATATAAAAGAATCACCTTTCATCATATACACATTCGTGGATGCAGTATTGTTCGAGGATGGAGAGGGTCCTTGATAGCCCCCTTCCATGCTTGTAGAGGCTTGGGTTAGGTTTTGCCCATGTTGGAATGGATTCGCTAACACAACAGGTTGTTCCTGTTACACAAACATTTGGGCCTCTGCAAGCTGAGGGCACTGGTGAGTCGGGTGGTCCTTTGCACACAGGTTACATGGATAATTCGCCTTCCATTTTTCAGTGTTTCCCCTGCCAGCATTATTAGTGGGTGTTGTTCCAGAGTCTATACTTAAGGCTTGGAAGTACAGTGTCTAGGCATCTGAAAGTGAGTAATGGGTAAAGAAGGAAGAAATGTCAACCTTCGACAAGGGAAGCTAGGGATGATTTCTGGGTTGGCGTTGTCTAGCTTCCAACTGTTCCTGGATGTTTATATCCCATTCAATCGCTGCCCATGAATGTTCGAGTTCAACCCAGGTAGTGGCTATTTTAAGAATAGTATCAAAAATATTTAAGACAATATGTGTTTGATCTGATAGTCTGGGTTCAATATTAGGTTGTCTTGTTACATGGACAGTCATAGAGGAACATAATGATAAGAAAATCTCAGAGGAATTTTAGGTGCTGTGTCAATTTTGGTCGTATAAAGGAGAGTTTACAGTTCCAGTAGTGGAAATAGGGTGCAAACCAAAGGCCCTTCCCATAATTGAGTTATATTTTAATAGAGATGTATGAAGTGGGAGAAAACATTAAGTTGTCTATCATGTAAGGCTCCTATCAAGGGAGAATCTCACTTATAAATAGAAGAAGAAAAAGGTAAAGAAATAACCCGATGAAGCATAAAATATATATAGAAATCTAAAGTGTTGAATGGTCTTATACCTACTGATAGCTGGTACAGAGGAAAAATAGTAAACAATATAGAAAACTAGAATTCATTCACTATAGTAGAGGTTGTACTAAATTATAGTGAAGCATTCATCAGATACATATATGAAATGAAATGAAATATGAGATACAAGGAAACAAACTCATAACATAGTCGTGACGGAATTGAGAATCTTCGGATTTTCTTTGTATTAACTCTCAAGATAGAAAACCTCTATTGCAATCGACCCAAAAAGGTCCAACCCTTGTTCCTTCCTTCTATTGTATATTTATATAGATTTACATATGATGGAATCTCAATCGTTCTAGGATTTTCAGTTACAACAAAAGGAGATCAATCGTTTCATTTCTTTATCTCTGTCTTTATTTGGTACCAGAAGCTTTCCCTCTCGCATGCTCGGTACAAGTGACACATCTTTCCACCAGCCGAGATATCATCCTTGACGGTTCCGCTTGACAATTGGCCTCAAAAGAGTAACAATCTCGGGCTAATTGCGGCAACCTTTCTTCCATCTGTCGATCTAGGATGTCAATAGCGCACAATTGCACACTTGGTTTAATCATACATTTATCTATTTGAACTATGTCTGCCATAGTTACTTGTGAGATTTCGGCCGAATCTCTTTCTTCTTTTTCATTTATATCAAGCGAGAGTTTCGCCATATCCATTTGGCTCAGCATCTCATCATTACTCTCACTATCAATGCCCAACAAATTTCTGTCTATGGAATCGAAATCCTCTTCACAGGATTTCCTTATATTCTTAGATTGCAATTTGCCTTATGATATACTGTGCTCCCATTCTTTCAATAAAATATTTCCTCTGGTTTTCTCTGAAATGGAAAACCTAGGAATACTTCCCGATTTCATATTGTTTGTATCTATTACAACCTCTTGAAATGCGACCGGAGCTACTCCATCTTCTCTTTCTCTGACAGATAAAGTTTCCAATAATTGATCAACAAGTAAGCAATTGTCTCGAATTATCTCTACCTTGGCAAGTAAACTTCGTTGGGATGTAGAAACTCTGCTCCGAATCTCCATCACCTGGGACTGGAACATCCTGATATTTATAACTTTACTTTCAACAATTTCCACTCTAGCCTGTAGCTGCTCAATAAAGTCTTTTTGTTGGCCCACTTGTATCTGACCGGTCTGAGCTACCATCTTTGCTTGTTCGAGCTTAGTTTTGAGAAACTCTATTTCCTTTTTATCATCCAGCCTTTCTTGTTCTATTCCTGCACTTACCTGGTCCTTGGCATCCTCCTCTGTTGTGGCTAGTTTAGCTTCTAAGATTTTGATGAGGCGATTTTTTCGCTTCAGCTGATTTTTCAAAACCCTGACTGAAAATTGGTTTGTTGTAGCATACGCCCCTAATGTCCCGACTATTTCTGTCACAAACTCTTCTTTCTTCTTGTCTTTCCCATCGGTCAACACCTTGAACTTCTTAGCTGTTGATGCCTCTTCCTGATATAATTCTCTTTTTACTATAGCCTTTCTCTTCTTATCGAAAAAGAACTCATTTAGAGGGAGCTTTGTCATCCTTATAGGTCTCAATTCTTCATTTAAAATCCACCCTGCGTCTATGTTTCCCTGAGTTGACTGCAAGGGAGTAATGGAGGTGATGGGATCTCCAATTTTATTAGCTGGCTGTCCTCGAGTAGTAACTGGAGTTTTATTTTTCGATGGATCGGGAGTCTTTATCTCTGGTTTCAGACTCCTAGTTTTCTCTCCCCCATCCTGGTGTTTTTCTTGGCTGGGTTCCACATCTTTGGAGCCTTCGGCTTCTTTTTGTTGCACCTCTGTTGTACTTGGATTCTCGCCCCGCAATACTAAGGGAATACAACTGCGTCGATGTTCTTGGAATTTTAAAACATCGACCCTCTCTTCGGGTGCCAGGGCTTGTATCCAAGCCAAAACCTCAGCATACGATCCTGTGCCTCGGAAAATGTCATCTGAGGGTGAATTTTCATGTTTGAACCTTTTAAGTCTGCAACTGGCCAAGTGATTACTTATGACCCTTTGCGAATCGTGCTTCTTGAATTCAACATGAACCAATTTTAGGTCTTCCAGGGCTGCTGCCTCAGCTTTAGCATGCCCAAAATCTAACAAAGAATATGAATTTAAATGAATAGGAAAAGGTGGAAATACCTTCTTTGAATATCCCTTAAGCTCCTTTCTTATGCCACTGATTACGGTTTTCCTAGCAACCTCACAACAAGCCAGCTTATCGGGTATGAATAATGGTAATGCATGCGGGGGAACAGAAGCCCCGAAAACCCTGAGATATGAGAATTCTGCTTCTACATACCAGTCGACTATATTGCTCAGATTCATCACTATACTGTCTGAGATCCTGGGTGGTGGGTGGCCGAAAATAGTGACATGCAGTGGTACCATTACCCAGTTAAAGATTTCATACACAAAATTTGTCGCTTTGTTTTCCCACAATTTTGAATGGTAGACGTGGATGGGCTCAGCCTCTGATGGAGTCCAACAGTAGCTCATTAAGGGAAAGGATGTTATAAAACACATGGCATCCATAATGTACGTGGACATAAAGAATGAAGTAATCTTTCCACTCTCCCTCTGCGCTCGATACTCTGTAACTCGATTGGTCAAGCTATCAGACAGTATTTTAGCCCAGTTGAAGGAACAACCTTCGGTGACTAAATGTATTAGAGGCATCCACTGAAGGAAAAAATGTGTGGTGTCCTCTCTCCCATATAATTTGCAGGTCATCATAGCTACATATTTGAACTATGGATCCAAAGAATCTATTGAATATATACCGTTACTGTCCACCCTGAACTTCACAGGGTGTGAGACCCAATCTTTGATTAAACTGGACATAGTCTTGTCATATTGCACACATTCCTTCTGTTTGAAATTCTCCAAGAATTCAGCATTGTATGTAAGGTTTGACATGGTTGGAAACTTGTACATAGCCTGAAGTTGTTCGGGTCTGAAAGTGCCAATAGTGACCTTCTGCTCGTTAATGATGGTTCTAGTTGGTATATCCACATGGTCTAATGCCCACCCGGCCATATCATAGTAAGGGAGCAGTCGTGACCTGGCCGCTACTTTGTGCATTCCATCTTGGACGACGATCTTATATTTGTTGGTCAGGTCATCTTTTTCACTGTCAGTGGAATCATCTGAATAATCTACCAATTCGGACTGTAGAACCTCAGAAACAAATGACTAGGTCTTGACAGAGTTGACACTTCGAGGTGAAGTATCAGAGATGTTGTTTGAACATTGTCTTAAAACCTCAATGTTGGCTTTAGACGCTTTTCACGGGGCCATGGTGGGGGATCCTGCTTTAGCTCTTCTGCGATAAAAATATGTATACATACATAAATTAGTTCGCAGAGAAAGTTTGCTCTGTGTAATGTAGAAATGAATTTGCAATAACAAGTAACAGATCTATACATTTGACCATTTAAAACTCGGTACTTTTCAGGAACAGAATGGTCAAATCATTCTTAAATATAATTTAGCAATAAAAACCAAATCCTTACTTGTCGATTTGCCTTGTTTCTAATTAATGCCATAAATTTTGACAGTTTGAAATGCAAGTTGGCGCAAGGAAAAATTAAGATTGCCTCATAGACTGTGCATGCATCAAATCACGGGAAATACTGGCTTAGCTCAATTAATCAGGTTTTATCAACGTTTGTTTGCACCCAATTCGTCACTAGGTGAGCAAATTAAGAGTGCTTACATGCCCAGTTGGGCTCTGCTAGGCATGACAACTGTGAAGGGAAAGGGTTAGAGAAAGAAACAATAAAACAATAAACAAAAACAACTTAAAACTAACTAAAACTATGAGCATATGGAAAAATGAAAAACAAATGTAAATGGACCAATGTCACCAATGTATAAGCTGATCTGATTGATGAAATCCAAAGACACAAAGAAGAAAGGGGACTTGGGTCCCTTCTTTCTCCAATGGAAGGCTCTTGAGGCCCTCACTGATTGCTCTCCTTACAATGAAAAGATGAAAATGTGGTT
>ML795355.1:446341-497959 GCA_009831015.1 Picea engelmannii
TCTTTGACCAGCCCACCATGAGGATTGAGCTCGGATTTGGTGTCAAATCGACTTGGGAGCCGATCCATTAGTGGTTGGGAGGCCGACCAATTTCAATAAATGCGCCGTTTAGCAGGCGCGCGGGTTTTTCGCCCAACAGCCGCACCTTTTTCACATATGCGCTCTTTATACGTTTCTATTACGTGCATACGCGCGCACACCCCGATGATGTAAAGCGCCTTTCAAATTTTTGGTCATTTGTATAGTTTTTGACCCTTTTTGCAATGTTGTGGAATTAATCATGTGCCATGAATGACTCCAGTCCTGTTTTGACGATGAGGAGTTCTTGTCGCCATGTGTGGACGAAATTTCAGTGATACCAACGTTAATTAATCTTTTTGTACTCGCTACATCGGGAGTTTTCACTCTAACCGTTCCAGCCTCTAAAACCCGAGATTGCGATAATTAGCTTTGGTTAAATAAAAATGTAACCAGGATTAAGTGTTTAATTAATCATGTTTAAAAAAAAAAATATCGTGGTTATTTATATCGCGACTCCGCGACTCGTAGCTTCGAAGGTATAGCTTCCGGGAGGTTCGTATGCCGAGTTATGAAATCACGAGATCGCGACTTCACGACTCGGAGCTTCGAAGGTACATCTTTCAGGAGGTTGGTATGCCGAGTTACGAAATCGTGAGATCGCGATGATATGATTTAATTAAATTGAGGAAAAAACCGGATTAAGTGTTTAATTAATTATGTTTCTATCTTTAACATGACTTCGTGACTCAGGGCTTTGATGGTGTATATTTATAGGGAAAACATGCCGAGTTGCGAATTTTCGACTGAGTTTAACCACTGCTGAGCTTTTTACCTTTAACACTAACCTAGGTTACTTAAAACAAGAGTCTTGTGGTTTCGGCTATCGGGATTATGATGGTAAGGCTTTTGGAGTTAGTAAACGTCGAGACACGAAATCCTGATGATGCTTAACCAGAGTTTAGAAAATCTTTACTCTCACTACTGACCCGAGTAAAACTTTAAGGTTAATTCGCCATTTCTCTCTTCGGGACTTATGAACTATGTGATCTATAACACCTGACATATGAAATCCCGAGGTAAGAAAGGGGAAAAATCATTTGAATGAAAAGTATAACTCGCCTTGAGAGTATGATAATTGTCACCGCTCGCGTGATGAGACTTCTGAGATTTTGGAAAAAATAAAGGCAAATATGAAAACTAACTTTCGATTTCGAGCATTAAGAAATGAAATTCAAAACGGGCTAAAAAAAAAATGTGGCTCCAACAATGGGTTTATTATCCCCCTTACCCTTCTTACATTGTTTTTTCTTTCCATCGGGCTATTGGGTGGCCTTCAGATTTGTCGATTGCACACTGTGTACATCCAACATTTGGGTAAGGGGAGTAGCTGAAACAATAGTTTAGCTGGCCACTGTGTGTTGTATAGACAATTGTTGCATTTTTTTTGTCAGTTGTTCAACGAGCTTCATTTGTGTTGAACCTACAT
This sequence comes from Picea engelmannii, assembly GCA_009831015.1. NCBI lineage: Eukaryota > Viridiplantae > Streptophyta > Pinopsida > Pinales > Pinaceae > Picea > Picea engelmannii. The sequence goes on from ML795355.1 coordinate 447,849, forward strand.
TACCATCGGCATGTGGTTCAGCTCTCTATCTTGTTTTATCAAATATGGATCGTGGTGCATCAGGCAAAACCTCATACAATAAACCAAACTGAGAATAAATCAGCTCAAGTTGTTGATCTCTCATGATGGCATCTTCTTTGGAAAACACTCCCAACGTTGCGACGTCTTTGGATAGCTGTGGGACCAAAGACTTAAGGAACCACTCAAGCAGGAATGCTGGTGGGACTAGTACCTTAATCAAACTCTTCTAGTGTCTCCACTCTCGGATGTGGTCAGAGATATGGTCTGCTTTTGTCTATTCAAAATTGGCCAGCAATTTTGTGCTGGCATTGTATCTCATAGGTAGTTGGAAATGGCTTACGAATACCATTTCCAATTCACTGAAGGAAGAATATATCGAGCAGTCGATCTCGATGTACCATTTCACAACACTCCTAATGAGAGTGCATTGAAACAATCAAAATTGTACGGAGTCAAATTTCAATGAATTAGATGAGCACCAAATATGGAAGGTGGTCACATGATCCCCTATATCTTCATTAGGCCTAGCCTCAAACTTTGGTATGTCAGAAGGCAATTTCGTCGGCATAGGAGGCCAATGTGGATCGTGATAGATGGGGTCATTCAATAATCTTGTCAAGTCTGAAAAATGTGAGGTTGCCAAGATAGGTATCTTTGGTTTGTGTTGCTGATAACCATGGAAAAAGGATACTGGAGTTTGAGTGGCACCAGGTTGCCAGGAAAATTTGGGTGGCTGGCTGGGGTTCTGGTAAAAACCATGGCCATGACCAACATACATATTTTGCGTGTGAGGAGACATCATCGGCTAATTCCTGAAATAGGACATAGATGGTTGGGCATGCATCACATTCAAAGGACTTTGGGAAGGTTTGCCCCATGCCGATCCCATGGGCATAGACATAGCACTTTGTCCGGGTTCCATTGGTTGTGAAAAGAATTTCCCAATATCGACATTCCTGACGAGGGAACTGATCCTTGACAAGAATTCCAAGGTCCTGATGTGGAAGAAATTTTTGGGTTTGCCCCCTGTGTAAGAATAGTACCCTACATAAAATTAGGTTGGCCATAACTGGGGTTGCCCCCAGTTGGGAAAGCAGCTGATGAGAAAGCGTTGTTACCAAACGCACTGAACAAAGAAAACAGTGTCAACCCTACCACCATATTATGAGAAGGTGGTCCTTGAATCCCTACTCCAAGTGAACTATGGTGTGTGTTTGGCCCGACAGATTGCTGGTGGGTATCGTCAAGTGAAGGGGACGAAGGAGCTATATGACCTCCCCCATAAGGGAAAGCGTTAAAAGGAGTTGAAGTGCCCCTCATGGGTCCTTGCGTAGGAGCGTTAGAGCTCCCTGACCCCAGACCTAATGTCTATAAAGTGGAGTAAGATAGTATAGGGTTGGTACCTGTGCTAGGTATCCCATATGAGAACGAAGGGCCTGTCACACTATGTGTGAAAGGAGAAGTGATCTTTGCCAAAGACAGGATCGGACCACTACTCAAGGTAGAGGCAGTCGAGACCGTGGTGGCTCGGACTGGCGATGGTGGGGTAGGAGGTGGAACACCCCCTGTGACGACAACCGTGGCGGGAATATCATGATTCCCAGAAGAAGAGACAGGATTTTCCTCCATTACCATCCGCTTTAAGGGTTCCAAAAAGTCCTTTAACAGAGATTGGTCAGGTGTGATTTCTGGTGACCCAGTCGCATCAAAAGGCCCTTGTTGGTCTAGTTTTCACCTTAGCGGCGACGGGGGTGGCTCCATTGTAACCGGTGGCAGGCCAAGAAGCCTTCGTGACCGAAGGATCTCATGATCCTCCACTGTGTGAGAATATCAAATACACACTAGGGATTTCTATTCATTCAAAAACAACACACACTAGAAAATTCCCTACAAGATAAAACAAGCAAACACTAAACTAGTTGGAAGAACAGTTACAACAACCAACACTAGAGAAACTTATTGGTGCAAGTGCAACTCGAACAAGGAAGCACCCTCCGGATATACTCTACAAAGTGTGGCCCAATTTCTATCCTAGGTACTACGGTATACCCCCACAGTCACCTGTGTATGTCCCTAAAAAATATAGGCAACTAGGTTGCAAGTGCGCAAACAGTCACCAGGTGGGTACAATCGACAGTCGGGTAGACCACAATGAGCAGGGTATCGAGCCCGAAACCTGTCAAGGGTATAGAAAGTAAGTGGTCCGAAAGACAACTGAGGACCTTGAATAGATTCGAGACCCATGAAGCTCCGTGGCAAATGCAATCGACGGAATCCCAAGACAAGCCCTCTATATGTGTTCTCCACTACGATTGGTCCAGCTTTAGAGGGGTTATCTCTGCTACCTTTCCGGACGTGACCTCATGTTTATACCCTGTGTTAGAGGGGGGTCCTGGTTAACTTTCACGATACTAGACTTTTAACACTCCCTAGCTTAGACTCCAATGCTTGATTTAATGGCCTTGAAGAGTTTCCTCTCCAACCTAATTCAAGGCCCTAACCCTAAACTAGTTGGTTGACCCTACAAACATAAAAAGTATAATTAATTTTATATTTAGCGTTAATTTTTATGGATTGTATTAATTCAAAGGTTATGAAAGTGAAACTAGTGATATTTGAAAGACGAAAGAAAAAAAATAAACAGAAAGCTGGAAACAAAATAACTTCTTCTTGACTCAATTCTTAATCAACTTTTCAAACTAAAAATTTCTAAGATCTTTGAACAACAAACTCAAAATAGTATTTCACTTGACTGCGAGCTACTTATCGTCTAAGTAAACCGTCAAAAACTTATGAAAGCATAAACTTTTCCTGGTTACTAATGCAAACCAACACTATTTAACCAAACAAAGAAATAAACGTTTTTTTATTTATTTGAATGCTCACAAAGAAGAAAAAGAAAAATATCAACAAGTAAAGACCCAAAAAACGTTTGGCCTAAGTGCAGATCGTAAAGAGTCACTCTTAAAAACAACACACAAGAAGATTAAAAAGGACTCTCACACTTGTCTAAAAAGCCCTATAAAAGTAAAATTTTGAGGAAAACTTATTAATGACAAAGAAAGTTATTACTGTGATCAAACCTAAGTTACTGACTGCTATGACAAAGACCAAAAAATCTGAGAGGGATAAACTTTTGACAAAGAAAAGGATGGATGCCTCTCCTTAAACAAAAATTTTCTCAACAGGCACGTTGTTGTCAGTTCAACAACCAGTGTGTGCACGTGAGATGTGTAAGGTCAGAGCGCATGTACACGCATGCAGACCTTATGCAGGCCACGTGTACTTATAGAACTCTAAAAAATGAAAAGACAAGCAATCAGGCACTAGCAGAGATTACTGGTATTGAGGACCAGGAACTCTTGAAGACTCAGAAACTCACTTTGACAGAAAAAAGAAAACAGTTCAAAGAAAATTTCATAGAAAAAGCCAATCTGAGGTGGAACCTAAGCCATAAACTGCAAACAACAAAGACTAGAATGAGTTCCAAAAACCCTTGAGAATGATTACTTCTGACAGGGGAGAGGATGATTGCCTCTCTAAAAGAAATTTTCTGAAATCATACACGTGACTGACACTTCCTCAGCTAGTGTGTACACGTGGGCTGTGTGAAGGTAGGGCGTGGGTACACGCGTGAAGACCTTATACAGGCCACATGTACCTCTATGGGTCCCGTAAAAAAAAATGCAGTTAAGAAAATAAATAGAGATAACTGGTATGGAAGACCAGAATCTATGTTAGCTCAGACTTTTGCAGAAACTTTAAAAACAAGGAATGAAACTAGTTTTTAAAAATACCCAAGAAAATATATTCCCAGAAACCTTAGAGATCCCCAGTATGGTCACCAATTCTAATGTGGGTGGGAATCCCTCCTACGGACTTAGCATTTAAGGGCTCTAATCATGCATGAAGAAAATGACCATTTGAAAGGCCTCTACTCTTTGCTATTCTCCCAACACAAAACCCCACATTCATGCAATACAAAGGTGTAAATGAGGTTCGGTAACTATACCTTAAGTCCTTCATTTGATGTCGATCCCTTTTCGTTCACTCACTCTTCAATTGCAATCCTCCTCCCAAAGATAACTTGCATTCACATATGAACAAACAAAAAGTTGCGAACATGCATTTCATACACTAATTGTTGTGTTAGTTGTGACAATATCATAAAATAAACATTCAAATTGAACACATGATATGGCGGGACGGGAAAAGTATTCCTTTTTGTATTAATCTTCACAAACATAAACTTACAATATGTGGTCAGCATTGCTCCTCGAAACTGGTCTTGGGCTCCTCTTCAACTGTCCTCCAACTGCTTTTCTCTATACTTCTCTTTGCACAAGGATGGCTAAAGGTTGGGACAAGGGGAATGCTCAATTGGGTATAGTCTCTTTACTATGATTTTCCTCCTTTCAAATGGGACCCCTACCCCTTCTTTTATAGGCTAGAAGGAGCTAGGTATTTGGTCAAACGACCGGCCATGCATGGTTGAAAGGCTTAGTTAGCTTGCCCAAAGCTGTGTGTTCTGTTAGCAACTTTCCTTTTTCCATTCTTTTGTAGGTACACGCGGGTTGTATTGGAGTAGCTAGCGTGTACACACATGCAGTAATGGAGCAGGGTGCATGGGACCTTATAAAAGGGGTTTTTAAGAAGAGTTGTTCGGTAGTGTTTTGGAAAATAAAGAGTCTGAGATGGCCTAATGCCAGGTAAGTATGTCTGGTGCAATTTAGGGTTATAACAAAAATGCGGAGCATCTGGTCATGGAGAGTGACGCAACTCATAAGAACATCGAGCAGATCGGAGCCAAAGGCAACGAGATACTATAGTTTTCTATCTCAGAGCAGGTGGTCACCACTCTGGCCAACAAAAACAGTCAGGATTAACAACAGTGCCATCGAATAAAGGAGATGTATGATGCACTGCAATAGGAAGTATATGAAGCAGGAAGCAAGTAGTGATAGTGGAATAAGTCGAACAGTAACTTGGGATGAGTCACAATGTCATTGTTGGGGGGCTGTTGGGCATAGGGCCATTTTGGGTAAAAGGCACAACGTGGAGGAAATATAGATGGCAAAAAATCATGTGAGGAGTGAATACAAGAATAAGGTAAAAAAAGACAATTGGCAGGAAAAGCAGCGGACAAAAATGTGCATGCATAGGAGAAAAGCGTGCAAGTCCAACATGCAAGAAGACCTAACTAGGTTAGGTTTTTGGTAAGAGAATGTAATGGTTAATGAGCTAAGAATAGATATAAATAGAGAATTAGGAGGTCTCAGGAGGGAGGGGGGGTTCGGTGTCTTTGATGGTTGTCATGAGTTACTCACAAATGGAGTAACAAGTATGTACCAAAAATATGATCTGATACCTTTTTGTAAGTTGTTGAGCTTTGGGAGGGAAAAGTGACTAGACCTTGAGGGTTAGATCATAGGCTGAGGATCTTGGTGCGATCTAGTCAGCCTCATAAGGGTCATGCAGTCTGTTTTATGAATTTATGAATGGAGTTGTAGTGCATGCAGTGCCATGCATGACATAACCATAATAAAAGATCCTTAGAGCCAAATCTTTGTGGACATATGCCAGGAGGGGGTGAGCCACGGTAAATCACGTGTTGTGTGGAATGATTATTGTTTATATATTTCCTATGAATGGTCAAATATTAGATGAATACTTCAATGAAGTAGCTAGATCTCTTGATTTACATGCATGTACAAGGAACAATAGAATAACTAAGATCGTCGAATGACAGATTATTGCCTTAAGAACTAGATAGAACTCTTAGCGCACAGTAACATATCCCCATTTAATCCTAGACTGCAAGCACTTGAGTATTGTGGTCACCCATTAATACTATCTTAGGTGAGACTGCACAGTGCACTTTGTGTACTACATTGCCTTCTAATTTACCAGGAGGGCCGATAGTTTTAGAGGCTTTGTTGAAACCCTAGTAGACTTGAACCTGGGTCAATCATGTTAAAGGTATAACTCAGAGAAATCAAACCAACACGTAATTTCCCAATTTTAAGTGAAATTCATTTATGCACACCAAATATTCCTCGATTACGTCAAAATAATGAGGATAAATACATATCAACTATTTCTCCAATTGCATGATGTGGCTTTCATCGACTCTGATGAGTAGAGATTTTAGCTTCTTCCAATATTCACAAGAGCAATCAATTTCGCTAATTTGAAATCAAGTCTCCTGCGAGATATAGGTCATGATGACCCCCGCAATATTATCCTTCTTCCCATCAACAATGAATTTTTCATGATCATCTGTTGGATATGGAGTCATTTTCATTGTATATTTTCGTGGTCCTTTATTCTTCAATAGGGTTTCCATGTCTGGTGCCCATACAGTATAATTTGATTCATTCAAAATAACATGATTGATCTTTGAATACATCTTCGATATCTTGAAAGAAATGATCTTTTTCCACAAGTTACAGTCAACAAATCACCATCCCAGAGTCAATCACACTACATATCTAAATCAACATTATTTTTGGACAAAAAGCGAGGTCACAATCAATCACTCTGATACCATGTTGGGGATTTGGTGTAACCTGATATGAAACAAATAAATAGAACTGTAGATAAACAAAGAGGATTAACTTTCAATATAAGAAGTGGTTTTTTAATACATTGTTACAACACTTAAGCACAACACATTGTGATCAAAACATCACAATGCATTTTTAATATATTCACACATGTTCACTTCATAAACTTGTACATTTGATAATGACCCATATGGTTTTCTATTTATAGTTTCAAGATCTAACCAACTTCCTTCGAATTGAGAATATCTTTTCCACATACAACCTTTAGTGGTTAGAGTTGACTCTGTCAAATCTATGTTGTCTGGTTAGCTTGACAAGGATGCTTGACTCAACCATCCACATGTCCAACTAGTAGTCAATTGCTCAGCTGATCGATCCGCCAACTAAATTTCTTAAATTGTTGGTTGAGTTTCTAACCGATAGGTTTGTCAAATACTCAACCAACTGATGTAGATATATGGTTGATCACACGACCGACAATTTACATATGTTGGTCGACTCCTCGACTAACCGATTCTAGGAGAAGTGTGATGAACCATTAGATCCCGAGGTTCCAATAGTACCCTAGTTTCCATCCACCTCTTTAATGGGTTTCCTTAGACCAATATAATAGATTCCTAATCTCTATTAGACTTATTAGGATCTCATGTGCTTGAATCCAAATCATCATCACATTTTTGAGATTCATACATGTATCTAGATCCAGCCTCCGTTGTAGTTCCTTGGATTTGATTGGATCAATTCCACTATTGTCAGAGCCATTGCTATGATATTCAATCAAAACTAGCTCATTTCATATCTTTGGAGCACCTTTTCTTGTTCATCAATACTTCCCAAGTTGTATCCTCCTCCCTCTCACCCCCTCTCCCTCGGAGGGGCCATCAATTCCTATGTCCCCATATACACAATAGTTATGATGTTGGACTTGACCCTTTTGATATATCCATATGTTTATACTTTGGAACCTTTTTCTAACCTCATTTTGTATTATATTGAGACCTCATTTTGTCTCAATTGCTTGGCCCTTCTATGTTGGGCACACCATTATATTCATTTTATGATACATATTGACGAGTATGGATATGCCTACCTTGTCCCTACTCAGATATTGTATACTCACGACCTTTTGACTCTGTTGTTGACAGGTGGCACTCCTTGGCCTCATCCATGGGAAATCCTCCTTCCTAGGACACTCATATCCCTCCTTGGTCCTCTCATAGCTTGGTAAAAATAATATTGTAATGTATTTCAATCATACTATTTTCTCCTAACCTCAATCACCCAAAAATGGTTCACATGTGAAAAATACACAAGTTCATTGCAATACACTTCAAAACAACTTGTTTATCATTCATTTCACTTCATTCCACCTCCACTAGACCTTTAGAAACCTATGTGAAAAAATCATACATGAAAACCCATCTTGGGTAGCACACTTTTTACCCCTAATAAGTGTGTTGGTGAGCGTAGAAAACACCCCCAAAACCTTCACTAGCTTATAAAATCCCCAATTTTGACTATTTCCGACCAAATTTTCCATAAAAGTAAAATAATTGTAAATGTACATTTCTAAGCTATAATTTCTATTCTTATCCTTGATTTGGTCAATTAATCATTGTTTATTATGACCATGTCAAGGGGGTTCAACCACTACTTTTCTTATAAAAACCTATAGATCTCTCCATTTCTCATCATACATCCACATATAGTAAGTACATTATACATGTTATCCCTGTTTTGTGGATAACTAAGGAGATGATGTCTTGAGCCCCTCGGGTTGTAGATATGGAGTGCCGAGAGAATACATGACCAACAGTACCATTTGCACATATGAAAAACCCACTCACCATCACATATGGTGATCCGTATTTAGGAGTGGAACAAATTGATTAACAATCTGAATACAATAAACACGGAGATATCAATAATAACACAAATATCTAGTGAACAATATCTTCTATTGAATAATGAAATAGGATGAAACTGTAAAACTATAGAACTGAAACACTTGCTTGAATGGTGGTAGCTATCTCTAAGAAGAGATGTGGTTGCTATGCACATCCGTCTGAGCAGAATGGAATACAATGAGGCTCCATAGGCCTTTTTTATATTACTCATGAATATCAAAACCCTAGACATACAAAAACCTAACCCTAGAAGGTGAAACTCCAAAAGTGATGTGGGCCCTATGGGTAAATTGGTGTAATTTGGTACCTCAACTTTCCAAGGTCGTAAATTTTGCATACGACCTTCATTTTAGTCACGTGATAGCCTGTTGGAAAGGTATTTCAAAGAGCTACACATTCTGTCATCAAACTCTGACTCTGTCTATAGTTTTACTATGGAGAGACATAAAAAAAATGTTTAGGGACCCAAAATGGCCCTAGAAGTACAACAAGATGTGCTAACATGAAAACATACAAAATAATACAGTTGGATTAGGCGAGAGGCCACCCGTATCCACCTGGAGGATGTGTGGGGCTTCATATAGCCCAGAAGTGTAGAACCCACCATTACAAAGCAGCACAAAAGAACGTGATGAACAAAAACAGACATAAGGAGCCAATTGGGATATGTGGGTGGCCACCAATATCCATATGGATCAATCCTCCCCCCTTAGGAAGTAATGGTCTCCATTGCGTTGAGTTCCCCCAGCAGGTGAGGAACATTCTGTTGGATTTGGCCCCAGGTGAGACACTTTCCTTAGTGTAGGAGTTTCCCTGCCTTGACAATCCAATAAAGCTCGATCCACTGCTAGCGAGTTCCCTTGACCTATGTGTCCATTATCTAGTTAGTGGATGCTTGTTCCATGCAGTCAGGGTTGAGATCTATTGGTGTTAGTTGTTCAACAATCTCAGAGGTGTCCAATAATGGTGGAAAATATGGTCGAAGGAGGTCCACATTGAATATTGGATGTAGACCAAGGAAGGGTGGAGTTTTGAGATCAAAAGAATTTCTACCCACGACCTTGGTGATAGTGTAAGGCCCATAAAAAAGTGGGAAAATATTCTAATGGGGCCTGGTGAGATGCTGTAACCAAAAATTTTCGCCAACCTGAAACTAGTGTGGTACCTTGTAGTGTTCATTGCGTTGCTTGTACTTAGCATTGGATTTCTACAAAATTTCCTATACCTGTTGGCAGATGTGTTGAATTAAATCAATGAATCTGGTGTCTTTTTTTATCAAAGACTGATTAGGGATAGAGTTTGTTTGTGCGGTGGTAAGAGGAAGTGCAACATCAATGGGTCCCACGGGTTGGAATCCCAGACCCACCTGAAATGGTCTATGGTCGGTGTAACTATGGAGACCCCTGTTGTAACTATGTTGGACATATGGGAGACTCTCGTCCCATGTACATTAATTCTTAGAATTCTACATGCACAGGATGTGCACAATAATCTAATTGAGGACCTTTGTTTGGCCATCAGTTTGGGGGTGGAAAGAAGTGGATTTTGTGAGCTTGGTGTCCAACAAATACCAGAGACTTGACCAAAATGCGTTGAGGAACCTATTGTCTCGGTCAGATATGATGGCCTGTAGTATCCCAAAGTGGATCCAAACTCATTCTAAGAAGAGCTTGGAAGTATCTACCACTATGACATTCTTCTTACAGGATGTCAGGATGGCCATCTTCGAAAACCGATCAACAACCACAAACACACAGTCATTTCCTTACTTCATGGATGGAAAGCTAGACATGTAATCCATTGAGATGGATTCCCAAGTCTTCTCGAGAATAGGAAAAGGGGTATATAAGCCTTGCTTCTTGATGGATGGCTTGGAAATGGCACATGCAATGAAAGATCTGATATACTTGTTGACGTCCTGTCGAATTTTTCACCAATAAAAATGTTTCTGAAGAACAACCATAGTTTTATCTACACCAAAATGTCCTGCCACCCAACTGTAGTGGGATTTCCAAAATAGTTTTGCATGCTCGCTTGTAGCAACACAAAGATGGCCTATGTGGCATAAGAGTTTGTCCTGAATGTGAAAATTAGTGACAGTTGCGCCTGTACCTAAGAGTTGATATGGGGTGGTGAAGTCTTGAACTTAGTGATAAAGTTGGGGCCACTCAGATGCTTCATTCCCATGGGAATAGAGCACAGTGGTGAGTGTAGCCACAGTAGGTCGACTGAGGAAGTCAGTGACATGATTGGAGATACATGTATTATACTTGATATTGATATCAAACTCCTACAGGTAGGTGGAACTCTTCTGATGGAGGTCATTTTGGAATTTCCCCTATGTCTATATGAACCACAGATGCCTGTGATCAGTGTGTATGATTGTCTCTTTCCCTAGAATGTAATGATTCCATTGACGACAGGATTGTATAGTGGAATTCATTTCCTTGTCACAAGTGGGGTATTTTTGAATAGTATCAGAGAGTGTCTCACTATGGTATGCCACTGGATGCTCGTGTTGTCTGAGAATTGTTCCCACAGCATAGTCAAATGCATCAGTCTCAATCTTGAATGGTTGTTGCAGATCGAACAAGGAGAGTACTGGATCTAATCATGAGCGATGCTTCATATCATTGAATGCTCATTGTTGCTCCTTCACCCACATGAACTTGGCCCTACCACCTCCCTTGGTCACCTAGCTGAGGGCCCATGCAATATGGGAGAATCCCAACACAAACCATTGGTAGAATTTGGCTAGTCCCAAATAGCTCTGAAGCTCAGTCAGTGTGGTAAGGGCTGGCCAGTCATGGATTACTTGGATCTTATCTCAATAAACATGTACACCATGCTCATCAATAATGTAGCCCAAGTATTGGAACCTGTTCATTCCAAAAGAGATTTTTTCCAAGTTGGCATAAATCTTGTACTGTCGCAGAGTGCTCAAAACCTTCTGAATATGTCGCATGTGCTCCTCCCACATTCTTTTGAATATTAGGATGTCATCCAAATATACTACCACAAAGGAGTTGGTGAAGGGTCTCAATACATCATCCAAAAACCTCATGAAAGTGGTTGGTGCATTTGTTAAGCCAAAGGGCATGACTAGCCATTCGTAGAGACCTTCTTTAGACTTGAAGGTTATCTTCCATACATCAATTGGTTCTATGGGAACCTGGTGGTAGCTAGACTTTAGGTCAATATTTTTGAATAATTTTTCCCCCTTGAGTTGGTCAAGAAGTTCATCAATCCTGGGAATGGGGTAGCGGTTCTTGACTATGATTTTGTTTAAGGCTCTGTAATCAATGCAGAGTCACCAAGTCCCATCATTCTTCTACACCAGTACAATTGGGCTTCCGTAAGGGGAGGAGTTGGACCCGATGTTCCCCTTTTGAAGAAGCTGCTGGATCTGATGCCTGATTTTTTCATTCTCCATCAGCGAGCATTGATAGACTGGTCCATTAGGTAGAGGCGCACTGGGGGTCATATCAATTGGATGCTTGACTTGGCAGTGTGTCGGTACTCCATAAGGTGAGGCGAATATGTCTCTCTATTCTTCCATGATCTTTTCCACCTACTTCTGCTGCAAAGAGAGGCATTGTGTAGAGGCCACGGATGTGGAACTGACCTTCTTCTTACTATGAGCATGGATCACAAAGAAGACGAACTTCCCATTCTGTGAAACAACCTTATTGCATTTCTCAGCAGAGATTAAAGAAATAACAGTAGGCAGCGCTACCTCTGGGATCATGTACAATTATCTACCCAAAGTAATAATAACATTGTGTGGTCTAGACACATACACAACATGATGCTTCCACAAATATGGTTTTCCTAAAATAACATCACAAATTTCAAGTGGAGAAATATCACATAGTACCTCATCTTTGAAAGGCTTGATGTCGTAGGGAAAATGACACTATTGGCTGACACGAATATCTCTTCCTTGGTGAAGCTAGTCAATGGTGTAGGGCAGCGGGTGCGGTGTCACTGGAAATTCCATCCACTTGAAGACCTCTGCAAAAATTACTTTCTTATAACTACCGTTCTCTACATTGAAATGAATCAGACCCCCCTTGACCCACATCTGCGAGTGAAAGAGGTGTTCCCCTTCCTCTGGTTCTTCTGGTTCACTTGGTTGGAATTTGGTGGTAGCGATAGTGGCACTGGGTTCGGCATCAATAATCTTCTTCCCTCCTTTAGGATTTGACTCAGAATCAGAATCAGCCTCTGACTCGGAAGCCTTTAGCTTGGCTGTGAGGGACTGCTTGGAGCGGCATTATTCAATGTTGTGCCAAGGAATTTTATGGTACTCACACCATTTTCCCATGTCCTTCTTCATATTCTCATTGTCCTTCTTATGTTGTAGCTTGGAATGGTTTTCCCAAGGGTGGCCATCTCAACTTGGTCCCTTTCTATCTGGGTTGGGGCTTCCTTTGCCCTGCTTCGGTTGTGAGGGGTTTGGAGGTCCAAACTCTCCCAATTTCTTCTTAAATTTTTGCTCGATCTTGGTAGTGTATCTATAAGTTGTGCCCAACAAGGCTATGTCCAGGAACTCCATTTCTCTCTAAATGTATCTATACAAACATGTGCGGTATTTGAGAATCAGATGAATCTCAGAGTCTTTGATACACAATTTGGTGCATAGGGTATGGAAAATATTAGTGAAATCTGGTATTGTTTGGTCCCTTTCTTGATGTAGGGTGGTTCATCTGGTGTACTGGTCCTCATAGATTCCAATAGGGTAGTATTTTTATTTAATGGTGTCCCAGAAGGAATCCCATGTTGGTGTTAGATTCCTCCATGGCCCTTTGATCAGAGTAAGTATCCTACCAGTCTTTAACATGGGGAACGACCTTGAGGAGTGAAAAAGTGACTTTTTCCCTATTGTAAATATTGTGGACCAAAAAATTCCTTCAAGTAGATTCAACCATTTATCTACAACATCTGCATCTATCAGTCCTTCAAATAATGGAATATCAAAATTAATTGTAACTTGAAGGGGGTTACATGGTTGCTTGATGAAGATGCTTCTCCTGTGGGAAGTTGTCGAAGGATCTATGTGAAGTTTTCCATCATTTCGTTCCTTTTTCATGTGAGGGATTCCTCGAGAAACATTTTAATAATATCTTCTACTCCATCATCTTTATTTTCGTCCCCCATGGGTTGTTTTTGGGCTCGACGTGGTCGATCTTGTAATGTCTCGATTGGTTCGAGTCCCAACTTCTTAAACCCAGATCTTGTCGGGGACATGCACGAAGAAAAATAAATCAAGAGCAAACCACTCTGATACCACTGCTCTATATTTAGGAGTGGAATGAACTAATTAATAGATGGAATACAATAAACACATATATATGAAGAATAACAAAAATAGTGAACAATATATTCTATTAAATAATGAAATAGGTTGAAACTGTAAAACTGTAGAACTAAAACACTTGCTCGAATGGTGGTATCTATCTCTAAGAAGAGATGTGACTACTATGCACATTCATCTGAGAAAAATGGAATACAATGAGGCTCCATAGGAATTTTTGATATTACTCATGAATGCCAAAACCCTAGACATCCAAAAACCTAACCCTAGAAGGTGAAACGCCAAAAGTCATGTGGGCCCTATGGGTAAGTTGGTGTAATTTGGTACCTCAACTTCCCAGGGTCGTAAATTTTTCATACAAACTCTTTTTTAGTGTGTGATAGCTCGTTGGAAAGGTATTTCATATAAATACACATTCCCCTGTCAAACTCTGACTCCTTCCATAGTTTGACTGTGGCGAGCCAAAGAAACAATGTTTAGGGCCCCAAAATGGTCCTGGAAGTACAACAAGATGTGATGACATCAAGGCATATAAAATAATAAATTTGGATTAGGTGAGAGGCCACCCATATCCACATGGAGGATGTGTGGGGCTTAAGACAACCCAAGATGTATAGAACCCACAATTACAAAGCAGTACATAAGAACGTGTTGAAAAAAAATGGACACGAGGAGCCAGTTGGAATAGGTGGGTGGCCACCAATATCCATCTAGATCAAATGGTCACAGGTTTACAGATGGCATCCACCAAACTAGTTGGATTCTGAAATGCAATGGGCCTTGCTCCATGAGGTGCAAGTCAACATTATGGTGAGCATCATTTCAATATCTAAGCCATTTAAGTATGTTGTATCTTAGATTGCTCTAGATTTCATGATATGTTTTCTACTGGGAAATCCTTTAATGAGCCATTGTATCGTTCCTGACCATACTTACCATTTTCCATCATTATTCCCATCCATTTCCTTATCTCTTGGGATTTTAGGGTGTATTGACCCAAGAAGGGGTTGTCCCTCATTCTATGGGAAGAAGGGGCTAAAGGCCTAGAGGGGTTGGTGTTGGGTAAAATATAAAGGCCTTATATAAACCTTCCATATGCTTCACCTAGAGATCACCCAATAAAGAAATGAAATGATTATATTTAAATAAAGGGGACCCACCATATAATAAAGAGATGCTTGAAAGGTTAGTTGAAGGATAGGAGGTCTCATCATGAGCCGACCTATCATGTCCATCGATATCTAGTGGTATGACATTGTCATCATCTGGTCACCAAACAAGGGCAATGACTTTCAGTTGCATGGTTGAGAGAAAGAGAGTCTCATTAGGGGCCAACCTTCTCATTTCCATTAGGTATTTGTGGGTAACATTTCCACCACCTGGTCACCACACCAAGGCAGTGACCTTCAATCTCTCCATATGATATTATGAAATAAAATAAAGAAATAAATATTAAAGGCAATTGATAGGCTTGGAAAAAGTGCATTGCGAACGAAGGTACCACACACCCTCTACAAAGGCACCCATGAATGAGACACTACGACCCCTTGTATGTCATGAGCCCTATGCCCATTAAGTCTTGACCCCATCCACCTCATACACTTTACATGTATTAAAGAGGGACCTCTTGGAAGCTCTCCTTGACCTAGGGAATAATATACCCAATGGGACACCTCGTCAACCCTCTCATAATTAAGCTTGACAACTCACATAGTGTCTGTTGGCACAGGGGAAAACCCAAGGTTCAACACTCAATATCGCACCAACAATCCCTAGCTACTGGCCCTTTCAGTAACACTTGTGAAGCAGATGCAGTCTTACCCGAAGAAATGATGTGGGGGTTGTAGGACAGAGATGTCTACAACTAGTGGAATATCAAGGGGATCTTGTATAACAACAATCACAGTATTCATATATCATTTACCAACAAAATCTACTATGCACAGCTATATATCTTGATCTAAAATAGTAATGAAAATAACAGTATAATAAAGACAGAGATCAAAGAATTAATAACTCACACAACACAAAATATATGTGGTTCACCCTCTCTCTAGGGATATGTCCTCAGAACTATGCTTATGATATATTAAGATAAAGCTTACAGTTCTGATCTACACTCATGTCCAGCAGATCCTCTCTCTCCTTCTGTCTTTCTCTACCCCATCCTGCAAACCCAGCTATAGGATCTAATCTTTGCACCCAACTGAAGATCTTACAATACCAGAAGGCTTCAACACTTCTCTCTCACAATACAATGACCTCTCACCACAGTAATAGAGCTAAATCAATAACAATAACATACCCTTCTCTATTACCGACCCGACCTAGGTCCTCTCGACCTCTATTTATAGATTATATTCCCTTACCGACAGCCTTAGGCCGAAACCTAGGTGTCAAAACCCTAATTACCAAAACCCTAGGTGTCTAAAACCCTAGGTCAACTTGATCCTCTTTTTCTGAACTTTTTCAGCATGTCTTTCCTTCCTTCGCGTGTAGTGCTCCAAAGCATCCAATGGTGGCTTTTCCCACTTCCTAAGTCATCCTAGGTCCATCTTCCTTGTTGATCTATCATCCTCGATCTCCTCATCCAACAGCTTTCTTTTCTACACTTCACTCCATATTTTCTTCTTTTTTTCTCACTTCGACCCAGTAACAGTCATTGTGTCTCCTGTGAAGTTCGCTTTTTACCTTTTCTTCCTTATTATTTGTTTCCTTTCATAACCAAGGGCCAACGGGCCCCCAACACTCACCTGTGATTCATCCCGAGGCACTTCATATCTGCTCCTTTTGTGTTACTTTGACTTTGGACTGCGTAGTGTAGCCTCTGCTTTCTGCTATATGCCTCCTTCCCGTTCTTGTGCGAACTATCTTTTTTGTGTTTGGTACCTAGTTTCAACTTCACCTGGTACCTAAACCCTTTTCATCATGACTTTATTTGGAGCTATGAGGCAACTAGTTTTCATAGTACAACTTCATCTGACTCCCATTCATCAATCCTTCTTTTCGTTCTCCATTCATCATCTTTAGTTGCACATGTCCTCCTTCTATGATGTAGGCCATCTCATATGGTCCAAGCCAATGCATGTTGAACTTCCCATGGTGTTTGATAAACTTACTGTCATATACCAGTACTAAATCACCTTACCTAAATATCCTTTTCTTGATGTGCCTGTCATGGTAGGCCTTTTCTCGTTCCTTCTGAACTTGCTAATGGAAGCCTGCAATGAATCTGTCTTCTTCTAGTTCAACTAATTGTGCTAGCCTCTCATGAATAGTGCCAGTATCATCCATGTCTGTAAATGAAACAATTCATAAGATTGGTACCAAATAATCCATCGGCACAACAACTTCAAGACCATAAAGAAACTTGAAAGGGGTCTGCGTTATTAATTTCTTGCAAGTGGTTCTATAATCCCAGAGTACTGTTGGTACTCTTAAATCCCAGTCATCCATGTTCACGCTGAAAATATTTGTCAATGTTGTCTCCAAGATCTTGTTGAAGGCTTCAACTGTTATTTTTTCTTGTGGATGGTAAGTACTCTTCTAATGGTGGATTGCAAATTCTTCAGTCAAGGCTGCAACTGTCTTATTGATGAACTGTGTACCTTGATCACTCATAAGGACCTTTGGGCATCCAAACCTAGTTATTATGTCATCGAATATAAAGTGAAAAACTATAGTTGCACTACAATCCTTGAATGCTCTTGCTTCATCCCATCTAGTCAGGTATTTTGTCGCAGTGATAATATACCTTGCTCATGTGCGCTTTCCTGGTGGGTTTATAGGTCCCACGAAGTCAATGGCCCATTTTTCAAATGCCTACAGGGTCATTTGTGGTGCTAATGGAATCTCATCCCTTTGGGATGGTTTTCCAAATCACTGGCATACATCCCATGCTCTGGTATATTCTTTAGCATCTCTGTGTAACGTAGGCGACCAAAGGCCAGCGCGTAGAACCTTCTGTGCAGTTTCTTTCCCTGTGTAATTTCCTCCTGTGATGCCTTCGTGAGATTCTGCGAGGATCATCTGGCACTCTATTTCCATGACACATCTTCTTAGTATCTCATCATATCCTAATTTATATAGCTAACCAACTATCAGTGAAAAATATGCAACGCGCACCACTAGTTGTTTTTCCTGGGAGATTGTATACTCACTTTGAGTTGTTCCTGTTGACCAGAACTAGACTATATCTGTGAAGTGGTCATCAATATTTCTAATTGTGAGAAGTTGTGCATCTGGTAATGTATACTCCAGACTGGTAGGTTCTTCTCCATGTTCCAACCTTGATAGGTGGTCGAGGCCTTTGTTCATTTTTCCTGGCTTAACTATGATCTCAAAATCATACTCCTGAAACAACAGAAGCCATTTGCAGATTCTCCCCCCCAACACTGTCTTGTTGGCAAGGTACTTCAGTGCGGATTGATCAGTAAACATTTTAAACCATCCTCCCAACAAGTAGTGGCGGAATTTTTGCAACGCATACACCATGGCTAATCCCTCTCTCTTTGTAGTAGTGTAATTAACTTCAACTGTGGATAGATTCCTGCTGGCAAATGCTAATGGATGATCAATGTCCCCTTCTCCAGGTTGTGCTAGTACTACTCCTAATTCAATGGAATACGCATCAACATGCACATGAAATTCGTTGCTCCAGTCCGGAAAGACTAGAATTGGCGGAATTACCATCTTTTGTTTCAGTGTGTTGAAGCTCTGCTAGCATTCTTCTGTCCAGCCGAACTGACAATCTTTCTTTAATAACTTTTCCATTGGCACAATAATCTGAGCATATCCTTTGATGAATTTCTTGTAATAGCTAGTATGTCCTAGCGCAGTGCGTAGTTGTTTGACTGAAGTGGGTGGTGGAAAATCAACTATAATTGCAATCTTGGATGGATCCACCAACAATCCTTGCTTGCATACAATATGTCCTAATAATACTCCAATTGGTGACAAGAAGATGCACTTCTTCAAATTTAAAGAAATTTGACACTATCTGCATTTATCCAACATTAGCCTTAGACATTCAATATGATTTTTCAACAAACTAAAAACAATCCAATCATCAAAATATCCTTCTAAAAACTTATGAAAAAATTCTTTGAATGCTTCGACCACCACCCTGGAAAAGATGGTTGAGGAATTATTCAATCCAATTGGAATTACTATATATTGGTAGGATCCCCACTCTGTAGCAAATGTAGTCTTATGGCGATCCTCCTTGGTGATGTGGATCTGATGGTATATTGAAAACCCATCTGTAAAAGAATATACTTCTTGGCCTCCCACGTTATCCAACACTTCGTCTGTAAATGGTGTAGGGAAAGGATCATGTAGACAAGCATTATTCAGCTTCCTGAGATCTACGCAAATCTTGATCTCACATGTCTTCTTATCTTGCACTACCATGGGGATAATCCACTACAACTCCTCGACAAGTTCAATAATCCCTACTTCCAGCATTCGGTCAAGCTCAATCTTTACTTTTTCTTTATATTTCAGGTTCAGTCTGTAGGGTCTTTGCTTGACTGGCTTTGCATCTATTTTCAAAGGTATTCTCATCTCTCCCATAGGTCCTTTGATACCCTTCATATCAGTGAACTTGTTTGGGAACAAGTCCTGATACTCGTGCAATAATTCTGTGATTTTTTTAATGGTAGCAGTGTCCCAGTAATCTTTGACATTGGCAAGCTTTGGTGTCTCCTCTATTCCAATGTTGAATTTCTTTATCTTTATCGGTTGTCCAATGAATGGAAGTTCAACTCCTAGTCCTTCCACATCTCTTCGCCCTTCTGTTTCTATGATATTCACCTTCCTTGGGTCATCATCTTCATTGGCATTAATGTTGTAGAAGATCTGCAGTTTCTAGAGGGGTGCAGTCCATTCATCCTCTTCTTGATCCAAGGGGAGGCCAAATGCCTCCTTAAATATTTTTTGTCTTAAGATCTACAGTGCTTGATCCACGAAAGGAAATTCACTTTCAAACAAAAAGGTGGTTATAAAATTCTGGATCATACCTTCCCATTCTGAAGTGATGAGGCGCAGCTTTGCTTGTAGGTACCAGTTAATCAGGGTGGTATCCAGCGTATTGATGAATCTGTGTACCCATTGTTCTCTAGGAATGTCACTCCAGGCATCTTCACAGTTGCGTACGTGGTCCTTTGGGCAACTTCGACCTGTGTATATTACTTCGCAACTTCCTACCTATGATGAAAACCACACTATCATCAAAGTTCGACATTGTGTCCAATCTGTGATGTTTACCTTGTGCGTTCCCCACCATCTTGTCGGTGTGGCCTTCATGGCCTCATCCATTGCCAACAGTCTTTGTTGAGTTGGTACACTTGTCTCAAATTCTGATAAGAAGTTCTCTAAAGGGTTCATCCCATCAAATGTCAGTAGATTACTCACTGTTGTGCCAATCCAACAAACTTCTCTGGTTAGCCTAGAACATTTTCTTGTAGATACTTCATACATCTGGTTCTGCTAGTTCTCCATCACTTCTTCTGAGTTGGGTGAACATGTGTTGTCACTTTGCCAGCTCAGATTTCCATCAGCTCTAGGGTTGATATAATCCTGTTGTCTGGCTGTTAATTTTTAGATGTTTTCCAGTTCAAATGCATGGTCTTCTTCTATGATAGGCTCTATATATCGTGGACCTATATATGGATCTAAAGGTGAAATAACCCTGAGTCCAACTTTCTCAAATGTCATGCATATTTTCTTTAGATCAACAAAAGTAGAATTGTCAAAGGCCCAATCAATTCCTAACAATGCGGGGTAAGGAAATCCATCATCAACAATTTCAATTACCTCAAAATATGCAAAGGTTCTTACTCCATCGATTTCCACTAGGACATGCTCTAATCGTCCAAATGGGTTGACGGCTTGCTGATTAGCCATGCGAAGCTTGATAGGGGAATATATCAGCTTGGGTTTTCCCATCAGTGCCTAAGTCTTCTTAGTCATGACATTGACCTCTGACCCTAAGTCAAGGACCACATAGTCTATCTAATACTCTCCTATCTGAGCATTCAAGTGTAATTCTTTATTGGTCCTTCTCCTTTTTCCAATTTGGTGTAATGCCCTATTTGGTAATGGGTCTATATTTCCTATCTCATATTGATTGATTAAATATTGTAATTCTTGTACAATGTCTTTATCTTGAATCAACTTAACACAAGTGCACAAAAAATCCATGAGTTTGCTTACATCTTTCCCTTCTATTGGCAATGCAGATGGATCAAATGCCTAAGGCATGCCATATTCTTTGATCTCTGGTTGTCTCTTTGATGAAGATAATTTCCCTCTTCTAAACTCTTTTCTTGCCTCCTCGAATATCTATCTTTCTTTCTTAGCATCGAACATTGCGGTCTTTTTTGTAGCTTTCCTGACTCCTCGGTCGTTTTCAATATTTCCTTGGGCTGCTCTGTCTTCTCCTATAGTAGTGCCTCCTTGAGTGATAACATTGACTCTAGGGTCTGAGCCATGAGGTTCAGCATATATCATTTGTACTTGTGGGTTTTGATGAGGTCCTCGTCTTTCATGGAGTTTAGCCATCAGCATAGGGCATTCCTCTATGACATGCTCGAAGGAGTTATAGTAACTATAGGTTGTACAAGGATTCTGACAATCCCTTGCTAAATGACCTGGTTGTACGTAGTTGTAACAGATTATTTGTCCTCAGCCTCAGCCCATACCTCCTCCTCCTACTCCTCCTCTGTATCCACCACAAGAGTTGAAGTTTCCTCTCCCCGGGGAGTTGTACTGCGGAGTGTTTCCTTCTTGTTGTAATTCACCTTGAATCTTGTATATGTCTCGCGACCTTTCATGCATGAGATCATAAGCTCTACAATATTGATCATCGTGGCCCACTGATTTATAGAATGTACAATACAAGTTTGTGGGTGTCTGAAAATACTTCGTCATGTAGTAGCACTCACCTAGGCAATGCTTATTTCTACATACATCGCACTAGGGTAGGTTAACATGTTTTAAGGGGCCCGACGCCCCTGAGGCCAAGTACTCATGAAATAAGGGACAGTGTTCCTTATCATGGCCTTCAGATCTACATCTTACAGACCAGATATCTTCCCTTTTTTATTTTCCCTTATCCTTCTTCATATCCTCAACCTGTAAAGACAAACTAGTTAGCTGGCTCATAATCTGGCTAATGCCTGAGCTAGATTCTCCCATCAGCGTTGATTCAAGATTCATAGAGATCTCCAAAGATTTTTCCTGTGATGCAATCTTTTGCTGCATTAGAGGGAATCTTATGTGTGGTAATAGCATAGCGATGAACCATTTTTTCTTCTGTTCATCAGCGATTTGAAAAGTTAACCGGCCTGTCAGGGTCTTAAATCTTTGGTCGAACTCCCAAACAAGTTCTTCTACCCTTTGTTTAATCTCTTTTAGTTCTGTAATACATTTTGACTCCAACTTAGGTTTGTTAAACTTTGAAATCAGTGCATTCTTAATCTCGCTCAGGGGCTTAGGCTATGTCAGTCCTTGGACAAGTTTCATGTACCAACTTAGTGCACAGTCCCTTATCATAGTGATGAACAGGGTTCTCTTGATGGCTTCATCGATGATACTTTTAATGTTCCATATGGCTTCACACAGAAACCAATGTTGATCTAGATCTCCATATCCATCTCCTCTAAAGATAGGGAGTCTCATTTCGTCTTCCATAGAGTTGACTAGGCTTCTTGTCTGAGTAGATGTTGAGCTACTAGTAACCGTATTCTAAAGCTTCTGGGGGTTCTGACTATTATGACTGCTAAGTACTGTTGGGACAACAAAATTATTAGTGTTACTTACTTCAGTAGTCTGCGTAGTTCCTGAGTTTTCTGGCTCACTTTGGCATAGTTCTTCAGCTTCCCCTTCTTCTATTCCAGTGGGCTCTGGATGCTCTTCGTCGGTTAGATATACCTCTTCTCTGCTGTAGAAACCATCTTCTCCATAGTTTTTCTTAAACAAGTTCTCAAGGTGAACCCCTCGGAATACTTTTCCCCTACACGTATGTTTTGCTTCTGTGTTGTTGTCGCTATCCGAGATCTTGAACATTAGCCTTTTCGGGTTTGACCAATCTACTGTATCTTCAAGATGTGGTTTTCATGCAAGAGCATCTTGATTCTTAGGTTCATAAAGTGAAAAAAATTTCGTCTGGGTCCTTTGAAAAAGTATATCTCGGCTTAGCTATATGATTATGTTCTTTCAACAACAAACTCAGTGATATACCCTCCAATGGTACTATCAAACCAATGATCTACTGCTCTGGATACTGCATTGTCAATTCTCTTGACCCTCTAGATCAACGTTGGTGTCCAAACCACAGGAGGTCTAGATCTGATCTCAAATTGTGTGTCAGCTAACCTATCCAACCACCCATGTAGCTCCTGATGGATTCCTCCAAACAAGATCTCATGAATGTCGGTGAAGATGTATCTTTGTAGCCAATATTCAGTACTCAGTTTAGGGTTCTTGTTCTGGGCTTCAACGAAGTCCTTCTCTTGATCTAGTATCCACTTTTGAATCTCTGTCTTCAATGGGAACCACCTTGAAATTCCTTTAAAAATATTCTTGTCCTGGCAATGGAACCATTTGTTGGCACAGGGGCAGACCCAGAGTTCAACACTCAAGATCGCACCAACAAGTCCTAGCTACTGGCCCTTTCAGCAACACCTGTGAAGCAGATGCAGTCTCACCTGAAGCAACGATGTGGGGGTTGTAGGATAGAGATGTATACAACCAGGGGAATGTCAAGGGGATCTCATATAACATCAATCACAGTATTCATATATCATTTACAAGAGAAATCTACTCTACACAGCTATAGATATTGATCTAACACAGTAATACAAATCATAGTATAATAATGATAGAGATCAAATCATTAATAAATCACACAACACAAAATATATGTGGTTTACCCTCGCTCTAGGGCTACGTCCACAGAACTCTGCTTATGATATATTAAGATAAATCTTACAATTATGATCTGCACTCATGGCCAGTAGATCCTCTCTCTCCTTCTGCCTTTCTCTCCCCCCTCCTATGCACCCAGCTGCAGGATTTGATCTTCACACCCAGCCCAAGATCTTACAATACCATAAGTCTTCAGCACTTCTCTCTCACAATACAATGACCTCTCACCACAGTAATAGAGCTAAATCAATAACAATAGCACACCCTTCTCTAGTACCGACCCAACCTAGGTCCTCTCGACCTCTATTTATAGATTATATTCCCTTACCGACAGCCTTAGGCCAAAACCTAGGTATCAAAACCCTAATTACCAAAACCCTAGGTCAACTTGATCCTCTTTTTCCAGACTTCGCCAGCATGTCTTTCCTTCCTTCTCATGCGGTGCTCCAAAGCATACAATGGTGGATTTTTCCACTTCCTGAGTCATCCTAGGTCCATCTTCCTTTCTGATCTGTCATCCTCGATCTCCTCATCCAACAGCTTGATTTTCCGCACTTCGCTCCATCTTTTCTGCTCTTTTTCTCACTTTGACCTAGTAATAGTCACTGTGTCTCCCATGAAGTTTGCTTTTTACCTTTTCTTCCTTATTATTTGTTTCCTTTCATAACCAAGGGCTAATAGTGTCTTTGAGTTGTTAATTGTTTGATATGGTGATATTTGATGCACATGTTTGGATGGCTTATTTATTGACTGGATTAAATTATCATGATGTTATGACTTAATATCCTTGGAGGGTGTTTTCATTTGTCTTTGTAGGACCTAGTTGGTGGACAGTTTTGGGAGAACAAGCCTAGTTTGGGCTTCCATGGGACTACAAGACCACAAGTTGGATGATAAGGGCCCACATTCTAGATGAGAGAGATCATAATTGGACAGCCTTGATGATGACTTGGACAACCTACCCCACCCCTACTTTCCAAACAATTTTCCTAAGAGGGGAAAAACGTTCCATTTTTTAGATTGGCGTCATGATATTGGGGGTTAGGGCATGGTGGTGAGGTTCCACTCTTTGACACATGGAAGTTTGAGGAGGAGAATGGTTTTCACCATTATATAAGTGCCTAGATGCTTGACACATGGCCTTTGGAGGCCCATCCATGCTTCTCCAACACCAATGACTTTCTCAAAGTGGAAAAATGTACCCTAAAGGGGTGAAATCCTCCTACATTAAGGTTTTAATTTGTGCAAAAAGTGAAATTTTAAGTGAATTTCTTAATATTACTTTGTTAAGGGGGGAAGATTAGGGTTCTTGACCTGTAATATTGTGTTTTACTCCTTAATTTGTGGACAAACTATGTTAGCTAGTTTTAGTATAAATAGAGATCGTAAGATCTCATTTTAAAAATCATAACTCTCCCTCTTGTGAGAGAGTTGGTATGAAATATTTGTCCCTCTTGGATATTTTATCTCTTGTGCACTTTTTAATGTCTATGTTATGAATGGTTGATGGAGGAAGGTCTAGTTCTAGATTTGGATTATGCTTTCTAGCTCTTGTGGTGATTTAACTTGGCATGTTTCTTGATCTTGGTATGGTTTTGCTACTATAATGTTATCATTTTTTCAAGTTCAAGTATTGTTATTCTAGGAGCTAGGTGGGAAGCATAAGGGCATACATCCCCACCATAGCCTTCATCATTGTATTTGCTTCATGTCATTGATTAAGGGTTTTCTAAGAGAAGTATAAGGGCATACACCCTCTTAGCTTAAACCCTATATTAGAGAAACTTGCCTTGGCAAGTAAAAGGGATTACACCCCCAAGGAGGTAGCTTCTCTAAGATCTTTGTGACTCCATTAACCCAATAGTAAAGGCACTATTCATTGATTTGTTGCATTGGGAAACATGATTTTCAGTCATTTTTACTTCTTGCAAAGTGGATTGTTTTCCTTGTGCCTTGGGCACCTCATAGCCACTAGGGAAACCCCATCTAGGGGATGCTTATTGTTTCTATTACAAAATTTAATCTTCAGCCATTAGGGCTATAGAAACCCTAACTTACTTTCTTGAATAACTCTCTTATCAATCATTGGATATTGTTCAAAGTTTGCACACTTGTTCTCCTTGGTCCATCACACTTTTTGGAAACGTTTGAGGAGAATTCAGTGGCTGATTTTCTTGTTGTAATAAATTGAATTTTAAAGCCATGAGGATGATACAATTTGATGTAGACAATTGTTTACAACAGACTTATCTTTTGTCCTAGAATATTGGTTTTTCATCTCGAGTTTAGCTAGTCTTTCTCTTGCAATTTCTACTTGATCTCTAGCACTTATTGAGCAGCTTATAGTACCATTTATTTTCTTATATATACTGTTATATAATGGTGCAAATTAGGGACATCAATATTAACTTTCTGATCCAACTAATATTTATCATTGCAAAGTGTGTTTTCTTGTGTCTCAAGAAGGTACAATCATCTAGAGAAGTACTTTACCTATGGGGAAAGCATTTCTTAACTTGCAAGGAATATATACTTACCTTTATTTACATTTAGAATTGAACTCTAGGGGATTCATTTACACTTCCCTCCATATCCATCTCAATCCCCCTAGGGTCACCAGGATCACCTCCCTAAAGTGACCTAGTCACCCTTGAAGTGCAGGACCTACATCGAGGTGACATTGGGTGTAGGATTCCCAAGTTGTAGCACTTGTTCGGTGGTTGGGTCGGGATTTTCCCAACCTACAAATTCCACTATAACACTAACGAATTTTCATCAGAACTCAAGAGAAATCCTTTATCTTGATGGATATTTTGGACATCCAAACTACTTACAACCAAGAATCGGGGATCAACACATACTTGGGAAACAAAGGACCCTCCCAAGGAAGACACCTTGGAGCCATCTTCTTCAACATTTTCTTCTAGAGGTGACATTGATCTATATTGTATATAGAATGAAATTAAAGTAAGGAATATGAATGGAAACACACATAGAAATATTGTAGGGAGCATAGTAATACAATGAGAACTAGATTAGACTATGAAATGCAAAGAATTACAAACTAGCTAGAATGGTGGTAGATTATCTCTTAAGAGAGAGGTATCAGCTATGATCATTCACAAAAATAATAAATTACAAGAGATTGAAATGGCCTGTTAACACAAATTAATAAACCCTAAATATCCAAAATCCTAACCTAGGAGACGAAGCTCCAAAAGGGTTACATACCCCATGGTGGTTAGTTGCTACGTCAACTTTCTGGGGGAAAAACTTTTGAATACAATATCCATTTGGGATACACAATAGCTTGTTGGAAAGATCTAACTAAAAAGTACAATTTTTGGCAAGCTTTGTCATGCCATGAAAACCCCAGGCCACCAAATGGCCAAAAAACATCATTTAAGGCCTCAAAACAACCTTGGAAGTTTAAGACCTAAAAAACTATAGATTAAAAAAGAACCAATATGGAGAACCATGTTAAATCAATGGAAGAAGTGGGTGGCCATCGATGTCCACCTATATTAGTACTCCCCCTTAGGAAGAAATGGTCCCCATTGTGTCAAGTTCCTTCATTAGATGGGGAAAATTTTGTTGAATTTGAATCTTAGTGAACCACTAGCCTTGGTGAAGAAGATGTCTAGCTTTGACAACCAAATAGAGTTATATGTTCAATTGGAGTGTGTTATTTTTCTTGGTGTCCATAATATGATAAATTGTATCCCACTCAATGCAATTAGGATTGAGTTATATGGGGGCCAAATGCCTAGCCACCTCCAAGGTGTCCAATAAAGGTGGAAAATATGGTTGAAGCAGCTCCACTTTAAATAATGGGTGCAATCCAAGGAAAGAGGGAATACTCAAATCAAAATAATTTTCACCCATAGCCTTCTTGATGGTGTAAGGCCCATATAAGAGTGGTGTGAGATTCCTATGGGGGGCTGTGAGGTGCTCTTTCTACAAATGAAACCATACTTTATCACCAACCTGAAACGTGTGTGGAACTTGATGTTGGTCATTTCATTGCTTGTACTTGGAATTTTCTTTCTATAGGATATCATGAACCTATTATTGTATGTGTTCGATCCATTCAAAAAAATTGGTTTCTCTATATGCCTCAATTTGAGCATGGGAGGAATCTTCCTGTGAGGATGCAATGGGAAGAGTTGAATCAATGGGGGCCAATGCATGGAACCCCAAGCACACTTGAAAACAATTGTGGCCAATAGAGTTATGGAAGGATTTTTTGTAGTTATATTGAACATATGGAAGGCTCTCATCCAATGTGCATGGATGCTTGAAGATGTACATGTGTAGGATATGCACAATCATCCTATTGATCACTTATGTTTGTCCATATGTATGGGGGTGGAAGGAAATCAATTTGGTTAGCTTGGTGTCCATCAAAGAATATAGGATATACCAAAAGGTACTAAAAACCTATTGTCCTTATCTAAAATAATGGTCTGTGGTAGCCCAAAATGAGCCCAAACACGCTCAAACAAGAGCTTACCAATGGCTTCAGCTATGATACTATGCTTACATGGGTCCAAAATGGTCATATTAGAGAACCAATCGACAACCACAAAGACACAATCATTACCATTCTTGGAGGAGGGTTGTATAGCCCTTGATTCTCAAAGGTAGGTTTAGTAATGGCACAATAAATGCACAATATGATATACCTATTGACGCCTGTTGGGCGGGAAATTTTGGGAATGGAACACCAAGAAGAGACGAGGTGTAGGGAAAAGGAGAAAGATCAAGAATATCAATAATATCAAGAAGATCAAGAAGATCAAGAAAGAAGAGAGGAACGAGGACAACACAGGGGACAGGAAAGAACAACTAACGCAAAATCTGGGAAAACCAGTCGATCGTGAGTTGTATCCAGCTCGTAATTAGTTGTCTCCAGCCAAGCATGAGTGGTAGCCAACTCATTATGAGTTGGATAAACACCCTAATAAAAATGTATAAATATGTAAAAGATCTGCGAAGTTAGTATTTTTTTATTTTTGTGAGGTCTAGAGAGAAAGAGAGGTTCAGAGAGCATAACATTGTAAAGAAGCTACAAATGTAAGGATAATTGTGTGTTAAGAATCCATTGTAGTGTAGATCGCAAGTAAAATTCCATAAATATAATAAAGAATAAAATATTTTGTGGACGTAACCCGGAGTTGGGTGAACCATGATAAATTTGTGTATAATTGTGTTGTTGGATGATTATTCATGTATGTATTTAATTATTGTCTTTAATATGGATTAATGTTTATATTTGTTGATATTGTTGATAGAATAATGTGCAGTAGCCATAATTGTATGCTTAACCACTAAATATTATGAATATGGATTTATATGCATATATAAGTAAGTAATGAGTCCATATTAACAAGGATCTAGTGCACGAAAGGGTCTTGTAGGTATGACCTACCATGTTCCCCATTTTCCCTCACCACTCCAGAGTATTGGTTCCCGCATTTCCCATAAAGACATATCGGGTGAGACTTTACCTACTTACAGGTGATGTCGAAAGGGTCTGTGTCTGTAGGGTTTTGTTAGACTAAGCAACTTGAACCCAGGGTCTTGAACTTACCCACGTGCATGCCAACAAATGGTTATGTTGTCGGGACCCGGAGTCTGGAAGTCAGGTAATGTTTTGGAGACCAATGAGGAAGGAGATAAATGAATGGTTGGAATGAAAGGAACAAGAATTTTTCTAGAAGGAGAATTAAAACCCTTGACTAAAGAACAAATTGTGGTTGCAAAGGTATGTGTACATTAACTTGCATAAGATCTTTTTCGGTGAATTTCCTAATCTTAGAGCTAGAAGTCGCCCTCATATTGCATAGAAGGTAAGCCTAATACCCATCAGTTTATACAGTAAATGTAAATGAATTTTAAGAGGCCAAATGGAGAAGAATCAATGAAAATAATGTTCTAACTCAGAAATATGGACTGGTATGCACAAGCAATTGAGGTTTTGGATCAAATTCAGTCAGTAAGTTGGATTAAAGGTGAGTTGGAGGAACACTTTGGTGAGAAAAGTGTTGAGGTCTTCCCTGAACATCAGGCTTTCCAACAACCTAAGGAAGAAAAACTTAAACACAAGATCCTCTTGGATTCAAATTTCAAGGAAACTGAAAAAATCACAATAGCATTATAATCAAACATTCATCATAATACAGTCACAACAATCCATGTGAATAATTCAATCATGAACTCTCTCAGTATCAGAGGCAAACAAGATGGATTAAGAAAGATGAGTTATATTAATCAAGAAGTCTCAAATCAAGACATAACCAAAGAACCAGTGTTCTTCATCAAAATATTACAATAGCAGGGAACCTAGCTCAACCATTCCCCCTTAACAAACTATCAAAATTGCCTATATATACTAAAATTGTTGCAACCACCAGGAATGTGATCGTACCCCTGCATTCAAAGTTTCCAGTCAGTGGCTACACTGTCAGCCTGTGTATCCCTTCTTATGTCAGACACGAGCAGCTTAGTTATGTGATTTGCAGGAAAATCTATCCCTCGGGAAACTTCGGATTGACAATCTCCCCCCACGACCATTATCAACATGCTTTCCATTTATGGGGTGAGACGAGGTCTCAACTGCCACCCCTATTTACATTACCTACCTTCATCAGGATGGGGACAAGGCCTGACACCTAAGAATGTTCCAGGCGATGCCCACAACTTCTTTGAGTCAATCCTGGCGCCTCGAGGCCATGCAAATCTTATTTTATGACCAATAAGGGTTCTTTCGACCTTTGGCACAGCTCCTCTCCATCGCTCCATCCTGCATGCGACCTTGGGCCATAACTTGGCACTCATATCCAAAGGCGCTTTGGGATTTCTTCCTTCGCAAAATTACACCATGCTCCATGCTAAAACCTCTAATTCGTGAAATCGTGAATTCTTGGATCTGGTGCCACATGTCCCTCTGAATCAGATGACTCCTACTAATTTCGGGCTTCAGGACTTTGGAACTTTGGGTCTTTGGGACTGTGAGACTTTGGGCACTTCGTAACTTTGGCCACTTCGACACTTTGCAATGTTTAACTCCCACAAGTCTCCAGAGAGTCCAACTCCGAAGCAAGGGATCTACCTCAACGCGTCCTCATCTTTTGATGGCTCATATTATTTTGGGAATTTTAGCTTTGGCTCTTCGAGAATTCCACACACTTCTCACTTCGAAACTCCCAAAGATTATTTCCCCGAACACTTGGATGAATTGCCACATGTCCCTTTAAATATCAACAACTCATGCTCTCTTTGGGCCCTTTGCTCCGACGCTATTTTTGGCAGCAGGATGAAGTGGAAAGAAGAAAGGACAAAGTGGAAAGAACAATGATCGTGGGGAAAGAACGTGTGCAGAAACTGAAGTAATAGCTGGAGGGAAACATAGTACGCACACATGCAAGGAAGCGTGCACAAGGAAAGCGATAGCTGGAAGGAAGAACAACATGCGTGCATGGGAGGAAGACCTAACATCGATAGGGTTAGGGTTTTTGTAATACATTGTAAATGGATGAAGAGACTGATAGATATAAATATAGATACGTAGGTATAATAGGAGGCTTCCTTTTTGTGTTGTGTAAGGTTGGTTCCCGATTAGTTCACTTTTATATTGTTCATACTGGTTATGTACGAGCCGATACAATATGTAATGTTGTGATGAACTATTTTGTAAGCTATTGAGATATAGGGGAGAGGAGAGAAGGAAGATCTGAGGATTAGACTGCAGGCTGAGGAGCCTGGTAGGATCTAGTTCACCTCACATAGATCTTACCCATATGAGGATAATTGTAAGCATGTGACGTTGGAGATGCAGAACTACCATAATAAAAGATCCAAGAGACAAATTTCTGTGGATGTAGCCCAGGAGGGGGTGAACCACGGTAATATCTATGTAATGTGATGAATGCATGTATGCCTTTACTTTCTTTCAATAG
Source organism: Picea engelmannii (assembly GCA_009831015.1). Lineage (NCBI taxonomy): Eukaryota > Viridiplantae > Streptophyta > Pinopsida > Pinales > Pinaceae > Picea > Picea engelmannii. The sequence goes on from ML795355.1 coordinate 479,551, forward strand.
TTAATTTTTGTGCTTAATGAATGAGTTATTAGATTGTTATGGAATATGGTGGCATGTTAAGGGAATAAAATGTGAATACAATGCATAATCATGAATAATAGTATATTGCAAACACCATCTATAATAGCTGGCCCTCAATAACGAACCCCTATCTCATACTCAATCCTGGGTTTTAAACACCTGAGTCTTACAGAGACGCATTTAAAGCTATCTCGGGTGAGACTGCGCAACACATTCTATGTGTTTTGTTTCCTTCTAGTTCACCAGGAGGGTCGATAGTTTTATAGTCTTTGTTGGAAACCCGAAAAGACATTAACCCTAGGTCAATAACTCAAACGGTAGATAAGGGATAATAAATAACCAACAAATGGTTTTGTTGTCATTGGAAGGAACAAGAGGAGGAATGAGTAGAGGATATAGATTGAGTGAGAAAAGAACAAAGAAAATAAGAGAGCAATGAGCTATTAGAAGGGGATGTTGAGACCGTGGAACCCCACAAAAGAAGAAATTGAAGCTTGGTTGAGAACCAAAGAGCTAGAGTTTGCACAAAAAGACAATAGAAACCCTAGAATCACATCGCACACATATATAGAGAAATACATGTTTACTGATTTACATGTAGTCTTTTTCTGTGATTTTCCGCATCTGCTATAGGAGTGGATACTAAGGTTGAAGGATAACCATGCAACAAATTGGATTCAACAACTAGATTGGACCCTAGTAAATATTGAGTAGTTACAGCAGGGAAACAACAAATTCACCCGCGTAGTAGACTTTTGGCTTGACAGTATTTTTGCAGGGTTCATAAAAGAGTTTGCAATTGACACAATGAAGTCATACAGTGTAGTAGAGAAATAATTTCTACTCGGACCTCGAGGAAGGTACATTCGATCATTATATACTTCTATCAAGATACTGTTATATAACAAAGGTGTAATGACAATGGAATCAGACAGCTAAAATTCCCTGCGTGCATGGCGGAAGGGGGGAAGCACTGACAGAAAGGGGATAAATGGAAGGAGGTAAGAATAAAGACAAGAAGGACGAGGAACCCTTGGACCCGATCATGATGGATGAGAACTAGATCAAGTGCATATTGGCATCATCAGGAAAGACACGTAACAGAGAACCCTACAAATACAAGGTGAACACCAAGAAGAGAGTTATAGCCATGAGGGAAGGCTTGACGAGCGATGAGTAAGAGGTAGAGGATATTTTGGCTATGGAGAAGATTGAGGAAATACTACATGCAACATATGAGAGGAAAACGAGAGGTCCACGAATGGGAGGAGAAGGAAGCCATCCTATCCATATTAATGTCAGTGTGGAACCCATAAACCCATGTGTGACTAATACACCAAAGATAACACCACCATTTAGACAACCAAATTTTAGAGGAAGTCCAACAAGAGTAAGTACATCTACACAAGGAGAAACAACTGGAGGATCCAGTTCAGGAAGAACTAGTCAAGTATCTACATCGCGCAGAGGAGGTAGTAGTTCAGTATTCAGAATGGCAAGACACAATCCTACAATCGGATTACCAGAATTTCGAGGAGAAGCAACAGAAGAACCTGAGAAGCATTTGTTCATTTGTGAAAATATCTGGGAAGAAAAATAGATCACTGATGAAGATACCAAACTCGTTCAGCTATCAATTACGCTAAGAGACCACACACTAGACTATTACATGAGACTAGACACAAATAGTGCCCCTGGGATGATAAGGACACTCGAAAAAATTAAGAAGTTATTGATTAATGAGTTCCAGAAGCCGAGCTCATAGGATCAGTACATGAACGAGATGATCTAAATAAGACAGAAAACAAGATAATCTGTAAGGGAGATTGATCAAAGATTCAAGTGACTAAAGGGAAAGCTAAAATACCTTATGACCGATATGCAACATCGGCACCTATTTGTCAACTCACTACTACCACACTTAAAATACCCTTTACGACAAAAAAAGTTTCAGATGTAGGTAGAGGCTCTGCAGGAATCCTTGCAACTGGAAGATAACTAGTACCAGTAGACAGACCCAACTATTGAAGAATTGAAGGAGGATTTGAAGAATCTCACGTTTCAGTTAAACCAGAATAAGAACAAGGACAAATGAGAAGTCGTTTGGTGTACCACATGCAGGATGAAAGGACACCACAAGAACGGATTCCCAACATTCGTGTAGTATATGGAAGCATGAATGCTGAATCCATTACTAAGGGGAGGATTATGGTGTGAATTATGCAAGAAACTGGGTCACAACCCTTATCATTTCACGATGATGCAGAAGTACCCGACAATTCCAAAGAGTTAATATTGCACCTTTTGCAGGTGAGTGGGTCACGATGATAAATATTGCAGAACTATGGAGCTGATGTGGGAAAGAACATCAAATGCATATAGGGTACAAGCCAAAATGATGATTGGGCAAGCAACACCATAGTTCAATCTGGCCCCAGCTCCATACAACACTGCGCAACAACAGTATAATATTGCACAACAACCATACAATATCGTGCAGCCACAGTACAACCTGACACAGCCCCAATGCAATACCACAAAGTACAATCAAGCTTCACAATATAATGTGCCAAAAGGTGATCAATCAGGCTACTGAGGAGGAGGAAGAACTAGAGGAGGTAGAGGACCAGTAACATGTCACAATTTCTAGCAACCGGGACATTATGCAAGGGAATGTCTGCTTCCACCAGCAACTTGTATGTATTTTCCCACATCGAACCACGATACAGAGGAATGTCCAACACTACTAGTGAATATTTGGGAAAAAAGGAACCAGAAAAATCAGAATGTTCTATGGATTTCAGTCGAAACAAGGGATGAAGGATGGAATATCAACATAGTTATCTGTGGAAGAGCTAAAATAGGCACTGACGCAATTCGACAGGAACTAGCGCAAAACCAATGGGTAAAGAATAACACCAAACCAAGAAAGAAGTTCGACGCACAAAACAAAAAGGTGACCTTTAAGGAGGCCAGACAAGAATTTCATAAGGAGGACACATCGTCGACTACCACTATGCAACAACACCAGGAAGCACCAAAATTGTGAGATGCCTCCATAATTGGATCATACAAATGGGATGAAACCCATGGGACAAGTAAGAACAATCAAAGGATTTTTGCAATCATGTGTGAAAGTATTAAGTGATCCATCATATGTGAAAATATTTCAAAACATCCTATAAAAGTGTAGCAGTGAGATGAAAGGAAAGATAGAACCTAAAATAGTTAATCACCTACACAAAAAAAGAAGAACAAGTAGGGAATTTAGACTGAATGTTAACATTGGGGATTTAAATATGGGATACATTATACTGGATCTAGGATCCGAAGTGAATTTATTACCAAAGAAGACATGGAAATTCATGGGAGAACCCACATTGGGATACTCACCTATTCAATTGAAACTATCAAACCAGCATAGAGTCCTACCAATAGGTAGACTGAAAGGAGTGACAATAGATCTTGATGGAGTGCACACTAAAGCTGACTTTGAAGTCATTGAAATAGTAGACGACACAACACCCTACCCGACATTACTTGGTTTGGATTGGGAATTTGACAACCAAACCATAATCAATCTGAAGACCAGGAAAATGACATTTGAGTCTAGAGAATACAGGGTCATCGCGCCATTAGACCCATCCGAACGGGAGAGGTTTGTAGAACCTACTTGCCTAGACTTAAAGGAAATCATCCAGTTGTAGAGACGAACTATGCGTGATGAGGATTACATAAACCCAACTATAGATAGGATACTCAGTTGGCATATCATTACCTCATGTGCAACAGACTCAGATATCAGTTTAGAAAACTGGCAGCATAGGCTACATGAAGTATCCACAAGAAGATGTGTAAGAATAGACCGTGCAATAAGATGGGTAGGCATAGAAATCAAAGAACCACCCAACTTCTACGGAATAAATGATTTGGAAACATTCTTTAAATAGTATGAAGATGAAGTGTTGGAGAACTAGAGACTGTTAGCACTTGACTTAGCAATAAAGGCCACATCGGCAAGATGGCGGGGTGCACACAAAGAGACAATCACAGACTGGTATCAATGTAAGAGGTTACTACACATAAGGTTGGTGCAAAACATAAAAACAATACACAACAAAAATATGAAGGACACGAAGCATCAACAGAACACTTGAAGGCATGTAGAATGTTGTGGAAAATGACACCACCAAAGGAATGGCCTCATCACTTCATACATACTCTAGAAGGCATACCAGTGAATTGGTATACGGATCAGGAATTGCGCAAAGGAACTACAACATGGAGGACATTGCAACAGAACTTCACAGTCACTTTCTAATTCGAGCATGAGAACCCAAACATAGGCACAACCCTTAAATGGATCATAGGAGTGATATTCATCAAAGAATAAAAAATATAACTTATAAAAGAGGAGCAACAATGGAATAAGAATATAGTCAAGGAACTATTGTCATGTTACCATGTAAAGGAAGAAAACTCGGACGAAGATGATCCACACGATATTCATATTGAAGTAGAGGGCGAGAGAGATGTGGAAGGACCACCCATCGAATCAGAAGTCATTTCCACACCAATCAAGGTAAATAAAGTTAACATCAGGACATCTGAGCATCCCAAAATGGCCAGCATTGGAGATTACTGGGATGAGAAAACAGTAGAAAGTATCACAGAGTTGTTACATGTATACAGTGACCTCTTTCCCACAACATTAACAGAGATGAAGGTTATAGTTGGAGAACTAGGCGAAATGAAGATACCACTCAGACATGAAGCAATACCTATTAGACAACGACTCTATAGATTGAACCCTATATATAAATAGAAAGTTAAATATGAGATCGACAGGATTCTCAAAGATGGAATCATCGAACTAGTTGAGGAGTCAGAATGGATAAGATTGATGGTAGTACATGACAAGAAACAAGGAAGAGGGATCAAGATATGCGTCGACTTGATGAAGTTGAACGATGCATGCCTACACGAACTGTTCCCTACACCGTTCATAGATGAAGTGTTAGAGAATGTGGGAGGAAATGAGGCTTCCTCATTCACTGATGGATTCTCGGGCTACCATCAGATTAAGATAGCACATGAAGATAGACACAATACCACGTTCGCGATAGAATGGGGATCTTATTAGTACACAGTCATGCCATTTGGACTAAAGAACGCACCAGCAATATTTTCCAGAGTGGTCATCACAGCATTTAAGGAATTCATCCATCAGTTTCTTGAAGTATACCTGGATGATTGGACAGTATATATCCTGTTGAAAAAACATGTGGAAGTTTTACGGTTGATGTTAGAATGATGAATACGGTGCCATATATCACTGAACATCAAGAAATGCATATTTGGAACACCGTTTGGGATACTATTGGGCCATATAGTATGAAAACAAGGTTTATTGGTCGATCCAGCAAATATCACAGTCATTGTTAACTTGTCAGCACCAAAAACAGTCTATCAGCTCAGAGCAACGTTAGGCCATATTGGATATTACAAGAAATTTATCAAAGGATATGCACAGATCACAACATGAATGGAAAAGTTGTTAAGGAAGGATATGAAGTTTCAGTGGAATGATGAGTGTCAACACGGTCTGGATACCTTGAAGGAAAAGATGGTTACCATGCTGATATTAGTATTTCCAGACTGGGAAAAGGCATTCCATGTGCATGTAGATGCATCAATGATATCACTCGGAGCTATCTTGGTGCATCCAAGAATAGGAGAATTGGATCACTCGATAGCATTTGCAAGAAGAAAGTTATCAGACTCAGAACAAAATTATAACACTATAGAAAGAGAAGGCCTAGCCATGGTCTATGCACTGCAGAATTTTAGGCGTTACCTATTAGGGAAACACTTTAAGATGTTCACAGATCACTCAGCCTTGAAATACCTAGTCAACAAGCCAGTGTTGGGTCGGATAATCTGTCGATGGCTACTACTATTCCAAGGATTTGACTTTGAAGTAATAGTTAACCAAGAAAATTGAATGCAGGAACTAACCACTTATCAAGGGTCACAAATGGAGAAGAACCTACGAACTTAGAAGACAACTTTTTAGATGCACATTTATTCTCAGTACAGATTGTTGATGAATACTTCACAGATATCATTCATTACTTGACTCTAGGTACTGTGTCACAAGAATATACCATTGCGCAGAAGAAGAATTCGGTAGTCTGCACGGCCAACTATCAACTGATTGCAGGACACTTATATCAAATGGGTGCAGATACATATTAGAGAATGAAAGATAAAGAACCTTAGCATAAGCCCATGAGGGAATAGCAGGATGACACTATGTAGGGAAACCTACCGCATAGAATGTATTACGCGTAGGACTATGGTGGCCAACGATTCACAGAGACTCAAAGGAGTATTGTCAAAGATGCGATTTCTATCAATGGGTAGGTAAACCTAATAGAAGAGACGAGATGCCACTACGACCACAAGTAACACTATAGGAATTTGAAAAATGGGCAATTGACTTTGTGGGACCAATTAACCCACTAGCTAAAAGAACAAGGGAAAGGTACATTATCACTGCGAAGGAATATCTAACAAGATGGGAAGAAGGCGCACCAGTAAAATATTGCAATGCGGAGACAACATCACACTTTTTGTTTGAACAAGTAATAACTAGATTTGGGTGCCCAAGAGTTTTGATGAGAGATCAAGGCATGCACTTCATAAACAAAACCATCCACGTGATGACTGAAGAGTTTGAATTTCATCATCAAAAGAGCACACTGTATCATCCAAAGGAAAATGGCATAGTGGAAGCCCTCAACAAAATTATGGAGAACACATTGACAAAGATTTGTAACATCAACAGAGATGAATGGGACCTCAAAGTACCAGCAGTATTATGGGCCTATAGGATTACATGCAAAAATTTGACAGGGCACACACCGTTTAAACTGGTTTATGGCTAAGAAGCAATAGTGCCATTAAAAGTTTTAGTACCCAGCTTGCGTGTAGCATCTATCACACAAATGATAGAACGAGGTGCAATACAAGAGAGAATCAATCAGTTATTAAGCATGGAGGAAGACCGAATCTTGGCAGGATTCCATCAACAAGTGCAAAAAGCAAGATACAAAGCTTGGCACGATCAACACATCAAAAAGAAAACGTTCAAGGAAGGAGATCTAGTATTGATGTATGACAACAAATCATTTCAGCACCCGACAAAGCTTATAATGTATTGGTTAGGACCATACGAAGTAAAATATGTCACAGATGGAGTATTTTTATAGTTAAGAGATTTATCAGGTGCAGAACTCAAAGGAATGATCAACGGGAGCCGACTGAAACTGTACAAGGACAGTCAACCACCCACTGTGCAGCAAAAAAAATAAAATAAGAAAAAAGGAAACAGAACTAAAGAAGGCACAGTATGCCAGAAATCAAAAGGCCACATGAAGTTAGAAAAAAAAAATCGGCAAAGGCAAGAACAACGGTTACATACAAAGGGAAAACAAGCGGGAAAAGGAAAGTAAGTAAAAGCAGTATGACAGGACAACACTAGGCGGACTTAAAGGACGACAAGGACTGATGGGACATCATATTAATCGTGACAACTGGAGTCTGTAAAGAAATCATAATGTCAAGTACGAAACCACCACAAATGCATTGAACCCACAATTATGGTGCATTAAACTCATAATGAAGAAAGCATTCTTGACAAGCTTCATGGCAAGCCAATACAACACGTGAGCATGAGAGCAACTAGTCTATTTGCGAAAGGAGAACAAACATAGAGTAATAGCATCCATAACACAGAGAGAGAGACTACAGAAATCGCAGAAGTTATTTGAACCCAACAAATGTTTGACAGTCGCCACCATGGCACCACCAAAGCCAACAAAACAAATCCAGATTTCTAGACTGACTAGGGTTCACACTAGGTCATTAGGATCGTTGGAAGAGAATGACCAACAACAACCAGAGATCGTCGATATTGACGAAATCCCATCTTAGAGACGATATCGATAAATTCTATATCGATTTTGTAAGAGATTCAACAACCAGAAGTAGAGGCCATGAAAGTGGATACACCCATAGCGGTGCAGAAACATCAAATCCAGGAAGCAAAAACCCAAAAGGAAGTGCAAACATAAATCACCAAAGCAACACTGGAAGTTAATGGAATGACACAGAATCCAGAAGTAGAAGTGGAGCTAGATGGGTCTCAAACAACCATCTCAGGACAACCAGCAGGGAAGACCACTGAATATGCCTCAACTTGTTTGGAATGGTTGATGGGGGAGAAACCGGAAGATGTTGGAACTTTGAACCAGCCACCGCAGCAGGAAGACAAAGTACAGATACTGATCTCACCCTGCAAGAAACCTGCAACAGAACTTGTTTTACCACGCATACCAGCTGGAGTATAGGTAGGAACAAAGCTATTGGGCCATGTCAGGAATCTCAAATATTCATACCACGATGTTTCAGATGATACCAAGTTCCCAGAACTTTCATAGAGTGTCTTTATATAGACCATAGGCATGAATCAGCTTGGAGAATTGATTAACCATCCATACCAGTTGGCAATTGGGCTAGAGAAAACAAGAATATTAGGTCTATTGATCCTACCAGATTTTGGCAGAGGCTAGTATGCAACAACATGCGTTAAGCAGTTGTTAGCAGTCACATGTGGAGGGGACATATGGCTGGAAAAACCCATCTGCATAAATATCGAGCTTATCGAGCAAATAACAGGGTTACCAACCCGAGGTATGGATCCCGCGTTGATTCTGGATGACAAATCGAAGGAGAAAGCATTGGAAGAACAAATGAATAAAAAGTATCACACCACCAGGGGAACGAGAGGCATTATGATCAAATGAATCAACAACACAGCCACACAATTGGGTGCAAAAATATTAGCCTCTAAATTTCTAAGAAAATGCCACAAAGAGGAAGTACCAACTAGAGTCATTGTAGTTGCATCTTAGTGTGTAGAAGGCACCTCAATGAGTTGGGTGCCATATTTACTGAACTTGTTCCAAGAGGACTGCAAGGATGCATAGGACCTAGGCACAGAGTTCCATTACTCATGGCTGATCACCTTAATAGCCGTCATGGGATGGTGAGGACTAGGGTATGTAATTTTGTTTACCAGACCACGGCTAGCAGGAGAAAGATACCTATTTCTGAGAGTCGGGCCGCATGCCAGGCATAAGAGGCAGAATGGGATCATATTTGAAGCATACCTATGAGACATACAATAATCCATCAGTTGATCATGGAGAATAACACCAGAGGTTGTCGCGCGATATGCTGACATCACCAATTTCCAGGCCACACGACAAACAATGTGGATACAAGCAAGGTAGGATCCAGCTAAATAGTGGCTACATATGTGCTACTGCATCATAGAGGGTGACATCAACATGGTCATCAACAAATGGCCCGATGAATGGAGGATCCGATCCATTACCCAAGAAGTACCGAAAAGAACAGCAGAAGGAGAGGCAGAGCAGGCGGAAACGCAGCCTCTGGAAATCCAAGTGCCCAAGAAACCAAGAATGGGCTAAGGCAAGCCGACTCAGGAAGACGAAGGGTCAAAGAAGATAGGAACCCAAAAGGGAAATAAAGAGACTACACAACTGACCAATGGACAACAGAAACAGGCTGAGGGAGCACAGGAGACCGCCCTAAATCCCAACACACAGCCATCAGGGAGAACTAAGAGATCGGTCGCATAGGCAGGAGCTGCACGTAAGAAATCAAAGGTGAAATGAACATCACCTGACTATACGATCATAGAGGGATATGGGGAAATGATCATAGGAATGGTTCACAATTATCTAGCAGAGGACTTCAACCATGCAACACATCATAGGGACAAACTACAAAAAGAGCTGTCAGAAATGGGGGATTTCCTCAAGAAATTTGTGGAACCACAGATAGCAAGCCACAATAGGGGAATAGAGCCATCAGTACCATAGACAAAAGGAAGAGTGAAAGAGGAATATTGATAGATAGACAAGGGAGTATTCCAGCCAATAACGACATTCCATATCAACCCCAGCATGTTGTGCATGCATGAAATTGCGGGGTAGACACCCTTGAAAGACTTGAACCAGATCCAACTTCTGTTGACAAGGATACCATCAGGGGCATTACATAGGTTGTAGGTGAGCGTCAACCATGAGGTACAGTATCGCACATGGATACACTTAATTGAATTGAAGTAGGCAGCAAAGGAACAAGACGAATTGAAGGTAGGCTACGAGAAGGCCAAATCTGAGACCTAGGAAGAAATGGAGCACCTAAAAGGATTGGAGTAGAAAGTGGCTAGAACTTATGAGAAGAATCCACAGGCCACATAGAACAAGGAAGTTACAACCATGGAAAATATTGATCAGATTGCACAAGCAATTGATCAATTCAAGAAGGAGATCGAGAATATCTGAGAATAGATCACACCAACCACTCCACCAGTAGTTAAGGAGAAAAGGAAACAAGAAGAAACAATGCAGCTGCAGGAAATAGAGCAGCAGGTTAGCACAGTAGCTGACTTGTTCGATAAAGCAGTGCAGTTTTGGAAAAGGTTGGAGGATGATCCACATGTCCAACGGTGGGACCAAGAAGAGGAAAGGATAAATGCAGTGATCCAAGAGCTCAAGCAGAGGTAGAAGACCATATCAATCCTAGAACAAGTCAAAGGGATGTAGGAGATGAAGAAGATGCAGGCAAAACTCATCACTGCGCAAACGCAGAAACATGAGTGACATGCTCAAATAAAGCCATTACAGGAACGGGTATCTGAAGTACTCGCACATGCAGAGGTAGTTAAGACAAAGATAGCATAGAACTAGGAAGAATGTGCACGATTGATCAGCGATGAAGTGACAACCCCGGTAGTGAACACCATTAAGGAGAGGACGGCGCAGGCACTAAAAAACTAGCAGAGCTCAAGGAAAAGTTCTAGATGATCACCAAGGAGATCGAACAAGATTAGAAGAACTAGGTCGCTCAAAATGAGCCACATGTTAGTGTTTGGGGTCTGTTGGCAACAAGACAAAGTGGAAAGAAGGACGATCATGGGGAAATAAAGCATGCAGAAACTGAAATAGAAGCTGGAGGGAAACACAGCATGTGCGCATGCAAGGAAGCATACACAAGGAAAGCGACAGCTGGAAGGAAGAAAAACACATGCGCATGGGAGGAAGACCTAACATCGGTAGAGTTAGGGGTTTTGTAATACATTGTAAATAGCTGAAGATCCCGATAGATATAAATATAGATACGTAGATATAATAGTGGGTTCCATTTTTTTGTTGTGTAAGGTTGGTTCCCGATTAGTTCAATTTTGTATTGTTCATACTAGTTACATACGAGCCGATACGATATGTAATGTTGTGATGAACTATTTTGTAAGCTGTTGAGATATAGGGGAGAGGCGAGAAGGAAGATCTGAGGATTAGATCGTAGGCTGAGGATCCTAGTGAGATCTAGTTTGCCTCACATAGATCTTACCCATCTGAGGATAATTGTAAGCGTGTGGCACTAGAGATGTAGAACTACCGTAATAAAAGAGCCAAGAACCAAATCTTTGTGGAAGTAGCCTAGGAGGGGGTGAACCACAGTAATATTTGTGTAATGTGATGAATGCATGTATGTATTTACTTTCTTTCAGCAGTTAATTGTTGTGCTTAATGAATGATTTATTATTTTGTTATGGAATACAGTGGCGTGTTAAGGGAATAAACTATGAACACAACACATAATCATGAGTAATAGTATATTTCAATCACCATTTACAATAGATGGCCCTGAATAATGAACCCCTATCTCATACTTAATCCTGGGATTTAAACACTTGAGTCTTACAAACACCCATTTAAAGTTATCTCGGGTGAGACTGCGCATCAAATTTTGTGTGTTGTGTTGCCTTCTGGTTCACCAGGAGGGCCGATAGTTTTAGAGCCTTTGTTGGAAACCCAAAAATACATGAACCCTGGGTCAATAAATCAGACGGTAGAGAAGGGAGAATAAATAACCAACAACTATACTCCATGCAACTTTAAGATTTTAAATACCCGCGAGCCACTAATATGAAATCCACATGGAATTCTCATCATTGAAAGTTGAACCTTCCTTTTTGCTTGATTCAGGTCTAGAATAAACCGCTATGAGTGTCGTGCTTTGAGCCTGTAGCTGCAGCCTATGTAAACAAAGACTTGGACGACTGGATAGGGGATTGGGAAAACAACAGGACGAGTGATTGAAACAAAAGGAGATGGGTGTTCATATTTAGAGGAAAACGGAAAGGATTTAGGCTGAGACTTTTTTAGGTAAGACATCAAGGAAAACTGGGTCTTTTAAACAAGAAGGGGCGAACAAAACTGACTTTACCAGTCGAAGGGAAAACTTTAAGACACGACCCGTGAAAGAGAGAAAGACATGGAAAGGATACAGACTTAGGTATTCACAATAGACCCATAAGACCCTTGACAACCCTATGTGATAAAATTTGTCTCCATAGGGGATGGCATGCTCCCTGCTAGCTACCAAGAACGTGTAGTTCTAGTGCCTTAGTTGTTGGGCTATGGAGTCTAGCTCAAAACTTTTGTGGAAGAAAATGGGGAGATATGTACACTACTCTACTAAAATGAAAACAAACACATGGGCTACAAAAGGATCTTATTTATGTACAATCCTAGGATAACTGATTTTTACAAAGCGTTAGGTGAATGCAAACTTCCACCATAGCCATCCAGACTGTCTGGTAATATGGTTCTTTTTTTCATTGCAAATGATCCACAAAAGGTTAGGAAAATATGAAAGTAGAATGAGAACATGTCTTGGAACACTAGCAATACCCCTAAATGATGATTATATGAATAATTTTGTAGGATCCAATGCTTTTGGAAAATACATCTCCATAAACAACCCCATATGGTCACAAAATTTATAATCGGGAAAGCTCAACTGGTAAGAAATTACCTCCTGTACTTCATTGTTTCTCACCCGTCGTTCAATGTTCTCATAGTGTACAGGTCATCTTCTCCTGGGTGATATTTTCTCATTTACAAGTTCTGGAAAGGAGATAAACTACCCATTTATCTTCTCCTTTTCTCCTTCATGGCTCTCACGAGGATCAGATTCATAATCATCATAAACAGGAACCATGGAAAAGCTCTTCTCTTAGTCATATTCATTGGGATATCCATCAAAATTTGTTTTTTCTTGGTCAATATTTGAAATCACTTCTTCATCATAAGCAGGGCTGCCAAGAACATCTATTTCAAGGACCCAAATATCCTCTACATCTTCTTTGTAAGAGCGGCGAGCAAAATCTTCCTCCAACTCCTCTATCCTTACAGAGAGAGATTTTACCAGTTTTATCAACTCCTCCGAGGTATATGTTAAGGTCCTAACCCGCACATAGGTAGATCAATGTATTCGGATGTAATAAAGGTCAATATTAATAAGAACTTTCAATAAAATAGAATAAGGCGGATGTAAGAAGACCTAATAGAAGCTTCTACTTCTAGAAGGATCTTCCTCTAGATGCCTCTCTTAATAGACATATATAGTATAAATAAGGGTCGAGGGCATGAAAACCCTAGCTTGGATATTATTGTAACAGAACGTTGCTCGACTGGAGGTTGCCCCCTCAAAGAGACCTGTGAACATTGCTTTTTGAATCAAAGTGCTATTTCAGTTGTTGTTCTCATATTATTTCTATGTTATTGTGGATATTATGTTGGTTATATTACTATTATTCTACCATTTCTAGCATTTTATTTCTGTTCTGTGTATTTATTATATTTGGTATCTTGCAAGTGGTATAAGAGCACTTTCCTTGGCATAAATTGTGGGTATTTTTTTTTCCAGGTTAGAGACGTATTTCGACGTCTTTAAACCACAAATATCTATCGTTAAGTGCATTAACCTATCATTGAGGGATTCATACATGCAGGAAATACAAGAGGTTCTTAAGCGCACATCTGTTGGCCACCCTTGTAACCCCTGTTGGTACCCCTTCGAGTGGTAGCGCATCAGACAACACTTGTGTACGGATCAACCTAGATTTCCTGAAGCCCTCTTTAGATAAACCTATCGGCCTCCAGACTGCTATAGTGTCACCGAGAACAACACTCGGGAAGATACTCTCTAGTACCTGGGTAGTCGGGTAGTACGGATAAGGGTACGGTCTATCCTCCTTAGTTAGTGCCCTGAGATATTGAGCCAAGTACTACTATTGGACCCCGCACGTATATCAGAGAGCTATATCATAGGGAAAACCCTTGTCTATAGAACCCTTGAATACCTAACCCTTGGGGAACATAAACATAAACATAAACAAATTAAATCGGTGAGATCTATTGTCACGCATATGTGTTCGGATTTCTAAGTAAATACACATTTCTTTCTGGTTAATAATTTGGGGATTTCAACACTGTAGCATTCTTCAGACTGAAGTATAACCCTGCAGCTGTTAAACAAAAAAAAAATTGAAATTTTTTTCACCATTATTTGAGACCTATTCCATTAGATTCATCTCTTCTCCCTTATCACATTCATACATATCATTTTTCTGCAAAAATTTATGACCCCACCTGCTCCCTTTTCAGTTCACCCATCCTCATGGCCCATACCCATAGCCAAGAACTGGAGTCCTGCTTCAACACCTTGTAGTCTAGTTTCCTCGAGACCCAAAAAGAAGTGCAATAACTCATTGCTACTATTGTTTCGCATGATACATCCATCAATACCACCATAAATGCATCCATGCAATCTGCAATGGCGGAAGTCAAACACGAACTGACCACCTAGCTTAAATCTGTCTTTGCATCACTCTGCAACAAACACAAGATCCCTACTGATGACTCTTTTCCTGATGCACATACAAAGACTGAAGGTGAAACTTCTTCCCATTCCCATACCTTTCAGCCCCATCACTTTCAACGAGACATACGCCTTTCACGAGTGGATGTAACCAAATTTGATGGCTCAAACCCCACTGGTTGGGTCACCCAAATGGAACATTATTTCTCTCTCTACAACATTACAGATGACTTGTCCAAACTCCGGTATGGTGTTCTCCATCTAGATCAAGAACGCTGGCAATGGTGGCAATGGAGAAAAAATTCCTGTCAAGGGTATATTGTTTGGACCCAATTTGTGACTGAGCTTTATGAACACTTTGACACTGACACCAACCATTTGGGCCATTTGAAAAAATTGAAGCAATCAAGAATAGTAGAAGACTTCATAGCTTCATTTGATCATCTGGCTTCTCGAACAGAGAGCATGACTGATGCTTTCTTTTGAGTGTTTTATCAGTGGCCTCAAGGAGGAGATTCAAGCCCATGTCCTCATGGCTCAACCTACGACTTGGGTGGAGGCTACTAAAAAAGCTAAAGAATCACAACAAATTGTTTCCTCTCAAAACTGTAAGCCTTCCTTTATCCCTCGCCCTAAACCAGTAAACCCCACTGCTCCCTCCGCCCCATTAAAGATCCAAAAATTGACCAGGGATGAAATGGATAAATGCCAACTCAAAGGCCTTTGTTATAATTATGATGACAAATATTTCTCGGGCCACAAATGTAAGGAACAAAAGATTTTTATGGCCATCTCTAAGGATATTCCAGAAGAGGATGTTGACACTCCCCTTGTGCCCGAGTCACCAGAAATCACTGACATAAACCCTCCCTTCGACCCTTCCGAAGTGGAACCAATAATTTCCCTCAATGATCTCACTGGCTTCTCTGCCCCCCAAACCCTCAAGTTAATTGGTTACATCAAGCACCGAAAGGTCATCATTCTGGTTGATAGTGGCAGCATCCACAACCACAATTTTATTCATCGCTGCATTGCCCAATAAACCCATTGCTACATCCATGTTGTCAACAATTTCCAAATCACGATTGCCAATGGTGGTTCTATGAAATGTGGTGGGCGTTGTGAAAATGTGTGTCTCCAAATTGGTGACTACCACCTAAAATCCCATATGTTTGTTATTGACATGGGCAGTTGTGACATTGTGTTGGGTTGAGACTGGATAAGGACTTTGGGTCCCATTCTCATGGATTTTCAGAACTTAACCATGCAATTCGACTAAGGAGGCCACCAATATAAATTCCAAGGCATCACTGCTAGTTCACTCGAGGTCATCAGTTCTCATCGCATGGAAAAACTGCTCAAAAAAGATCATTTTGATGTCATTTTCGAACTCCACGCCATACAAGCCACAACGACACCCCTAGTGCCCCAAGACCTCCAAGCCCTCCTTTCTAAACATCAAATAGTATTTTCCACTCCCCAAGGACTCCCTCCTTCCCGCGACATTCATGATCATTCCATTCTCCTTGTCCCAGGAAGCATTCCCCCCAATATTCGTCCATATCGCCACCCCTTTGCACAAAAAAATGAAATTGAGAAAATGGTCCAGGAACTCCTTACTGCAAGCATCATCCATCCTAGTACGAGCCCTTACTCGTCTCTGATCGTCATGGTACTGAAGAAAGAAGGTTCTTGGAGAATGTGTCCTGACTTTCGTGCTCTCAAAAAACTGACCATCAAAGACAAATTTCCCATTCTTGTCATTGATGACCTCCTGGATGAATTGAGTGGCACCCAATTTTTTACCAAACTTGATCTTCGCTCGGGCTATCACTAGATATGTATGAAATAGGCCGACATTCCCAAGATCGCCTTTCACACTCATGAGGGCCACTATGAGTTTTTGGTCATGCCCTTTGGCTTGTGCAATGCCCCCTCCACCTTCTAGAGCCTCATGAACCATGTCTTCCACCCTTTTCTCCATCATTTTGTCTTAGTTTTCTTTGATGATATCCTCATCTATAGCAAAACCTGGACAGACCATCTTACTCATGTGGATCAAGTTCTTTGCCTACTCTCTCAGCACCAACTTTCCTGAAATAGTCCAAATGTGATTTTGGTGCCTCAGAAGTAGAATACTTGGGTCATCTAGTGGGAAAGGATGGTGTCAGGGTGGATATGAAAAATATTGAAGATATGCAAGACTGGATGCACCCAAAGACTCTCAAAAACTTGTGTGGATTTTTGGGCCTAAAAAGGTATTATCGCAAGTTTGTTAAGAACTACGGAAATATTGCAACACCTCTCATGGCTCTCCTAAAAAAGAACTCTTTCACTTGGACTCTAGAAGCTGCTCAAGCTTTTCAAACCTTGAAGATGGCCATGTGCGCCACTCCAGTTCTATCCCTTCCCGATTTCACAAAGACCTTTGTGTTGGAATGTGACACCTTAGGGAAAGGAATTGGCGCTATCCTTATGCAAGAGGGTCGACCTTTGGCCTTCACCAGCAAGAACCTGTCTAAGAGGAATCTGGGAAAACCCATTTATAAAAAGAAATGTTGATGATTCTGCATTCCATTGAGTTGTGGCGTCCTTATCTCTTGGGGCAATGCTTCCAAATTAAGACCGACCATCAAAGCCTCAAGTACTTTCTGGAACAACACATCTCCTCCCAGGAGAAACAAAAATGGGTGACTAAGCTCTTTGGATATGATTATGAGATCATTTACAAGAAGGGAAAAGAAAATGTCGTGGCAGATGCACTGTCCCGGAAATATGAAGACGAAGGATCCTTTTTTTCTCTTTCCTTCATTGTACCCGATTGGCTCCAAGCTATGTGCCAGGAATGGCTTCGAGATCCCAAAAGTTCGCATTTGATCTAGCAACTGTAGAACAAGACTCCGGCTCCCCCAGGGTACTCCTGGCTCCAGGATGAGCTCTGATACAAAGGATGCTTGTATTTAAGTAAACATTCCAAGCTGAAATCCACAGTACTTTCTGAGCTTCATGCTACATCCACAGCAGGGCACTCAGGGTTCACCAAAACATATGACAGGGTCAAACGTTATTTTTAAACAGGACATCCATAAGTTTGTCGCTGAATGTGAGGTGTGTCAGCGCAACAAGGGAGAAACAGTCAAATCTCCGAGAACCCTCAAACTACTTCCAATTACCCCTGCTATTTGGAAGGATATCTCTATGGACTTTATTACAGGCTTACCCAAATCGGGGAATAAATCAGTCATAATGGTGGTGGTGGGTCGCTGTTATAACCCTAAAATGCACCATACAGGTTTACCTGGCATCAGGCCAACTCATGCCTCTTCCTAGCCAAAGCCATGCTGAGTATTTCCTCAAAAAACCACTTAAAACAAACAACCCGCGCCCTAACTTCTCACTGGGCGTGGGAAACCGATTGTTGTCCTCTTACTGCACGCGGGTATCCGCGGGCTAGCTCAAAACAGCCCGCGAGTACCTAACAATGCAAAAAATCAGGGAAGTTTCCGCCGAGACTCAGGGCTTTTTGTCAGTTAACTGAAACTCTCCGCCATGCATGGCCGAG
>ML795356.1:2162-67757 GCA_009831015.1 Picea engelmannii
GATACTAGTCAAAAAAATGGATTGGAAAATTTCAAAGTGACGTGAGGAAACATGTAGTCAAATTTCAGACTTATTTGTGCAGATGTTGTAGTCGGGCATTGGCATGGGAATGCATTGCAGACAATTTTGACATCATATACAAAACCAAGCGAAGACAAATGAAAAGGAGGGAGAATACAGGAACAGAAAAATCAGAATATTTGAGAACATGTCTTAAAACAAAACACTGCTGAAAGGGTACGTTGAATGGCAATAAAACAGTGAAAAACAAAATGTTTTAACTGTGCAACTAACCTTCGTTTAGAGCAGCGGCAGCCTCCACTACTAGCACATTTTCCACCTGGCTCGTCACCTTTTCCAGAACACTTCCTCTTAAAATAGAAAGCAGGGGTTACTTCATTAGAGACAGCAAGGGGATATTGCAATGTCATATGTCTATCTTCACCCACATTGCTCTCTGTGTTTACAGACGAAACAAATGATTTCGTACAAGATTGATGAAGATTCCCTGTGCAATTGATTGAATTCTCAAATTTCATGAAATTATCTCTTAGCATTAGGTCTGCTTCACGAAAAATATGCTGAGCTTGATGACCAGCTAACTGTGGATTGTTCACATTGGTGGGAAGAAACAACTGTCTTACTTTCTGTAAAATGGCCAAATCGGAAGGCGCAGGTGGAGGCATATAGAGCAATGCGGAGGAGGCATGATGTGGAACGAGATTTGAATTATGTGGTGAAATAAAATGGAAGGTGTCAATAAATGCCTCTCCATTTCCTGATACAGTAAGGACAGGACTCTTCCTGATCCTTCCATGATCTGTCCTGCCCAATAGGGATACCGTCTTCCTAAACTTTGACAAGGCTTCCTCTGTTGCCCCACTGAAATCATGTTGAATTTTTTCAAAGGGGCATTGTTGATTCTGTTTTGTTAAGATATTGAGCACTTGATAAGCACTTTGCAGGCCACTTCTAACAGCCTCCTGAATTGAAAGGTTGACCTCCAAGGTGGAAGAGAGGAATTTGTCTGAATTCTCCATTAACCTAATCCTCTAAATAAACATTAGAGATAAATCTGATCGTCCACGAAGGATAATAATAGGTTTAAATCTTGCCCTTACAGAAATATATAGATAGTAGAGAAAGGATAAAAAGGCCACCTGGGTTCACTAGCAAACCCAAATCTTCATGTCTTAGCAAAGGATAAATACAGAAAAGAGGAGAAGCAAAGAAAGAAAAACCCAGCATGCCAGAGAAATACAGAGCCTGATTCTCTGAGGTAATCATCCCATCTATTCTCACATGACAACATTCATTAGGGATACAGAGAGAGAGTGAGTAAAATCGATCTGGTCGATAGACATATGGAATGCCTGCATACCCAAATCCAATTCCCACTCGCGTTCCTGTTCATGATAGGGCTTGGAATTGGGCGAACAGCCGAGCAGGCTCTGCCCACTGTTTTTATTTTATTGTTTTCATTCATCCAACACCATGACCACTGCCACTTTGGTTTTATACGTTTTAGTTATCATATGTCATCTGGCCGTTTTATTGTTATTATCGTCGTGTTGCACGTGGGCATTGACGCTTCTATTGTATTCCAACAGATTTACTTCCCGTGGATGGATCTACTTGGAGATGATGTGGCAGGCATTTACTTAGATTGACATTTAACTTCATTTTATGGTTGACATAATCATCTATCACATTCAACAAACTTATTCACCAATTTTTATTTTCCACGTATAAACGGTAACTTATCACCCAAGTTGATTTGTTTCACTCGTTTAAATTTGTTATTTTTACTTCATAAATATATATTTAAACTTGACTTAGTTTACTTTTTATTATTTTGCATTTCTTCATATTAAACTAATTATATAATTAATGGATTATCACATTCACTTGTAACAATTGACTTCAGTTTTATCCTCATATGTTACACTTCAACTTAAAAAGTTTAGTAATCTCTATAGGTTTAACTCATAATAATGTTATCTTAAAAAAAATGCATTTTGTAATTTAGAAGGAAGGAGGTTGGGTTTAATGGTTAAGAGCATGTGTTTCTTTCTTGGAGATCACAAGTTCAAATCTAGAGGGGGTAGGGTATGTATACTAAAGCATCTAAAGTTAAAGAGATCAATCTACTTTTCATAATGTGTACAAATGGGTTTTCTCTTTTGAAGTATAAGATGGATATGTTCCATAATATATATGTATAATGACAAGTTTTTAAAAATGATTGGCCTACTTTATTTATATATATATATATATATATATATATATATATAAAACAAAGAACAATGAGAATCTTCATTTTGTACATGTTCATTTTATTTTAGAAGTTATATAGATTTAGGGTTTTTGTTTTGGCTTCTATTCCTCCTTTTAAACCTAAAAAGAAACAATTTCATGCTATGCTTACACTCTTATGTCATTTCAAAGAAAAAATTCAAACTTTTTTCATTTAATCAAGTACTTAATTTACACCTATGCACCCACATAATAAGAGTTACACGGACTTCTAATTAATAGTTCTAAGTGTATTCAGAGCTAATTATAACAATTCATACAATTCTTATATATATATATATATATATATATATATATATATATATATATATATATATATATATATATATATATATATATATAATTTCAATATGTCATTATATGTAGATAAGTTCCTTTCAAATGAACATACGTGATGATCAATGTTTAGAAAAAATATATTATTTGGTCGAGAAAATATGTAAATCATCCCTATGTTTATGGGAATTCACTTCTTATACAAAATATATATAATTAATTGGCATAACTTGATGCTTCACAACAAAAATAAAAATTGGACATATCTTCTCAATACTAGTACTGGAATATGGAATAAAAAATTGAATTGACACTACTACAAGAATTGACAATGTTAACATTTAATGTATTACACCTACAACAACATTTCTAACAAAACTATTCGGCAGTGACATCGCCACTGCAGTGACACTTGTTAATTTGTAATGAATTCATAAATTATAGATGCATTATGAACCAATAAAGAGTCTCTTTGATGGGGCATTTATTTGTTCAAATAAGTCTTATGATGCATATCAATTTTGAACTATATTCAATCCAAGACATGCATCATGTCCCCTTACCATCGAGGTTATTATACAAAGTGGGATAAATATAAATAATGAGACAAATGGAGATTAGCGCGACATGTTTCTCTACTCTTGTTGTCGATGTTATTCCATGGTAGATAATCTTTTCGAGTTCACTCTTTTTCCCGTGCACAATCCTTCATTTTCCCTATTGCAAACTTTCCCAAATCATAAGATTAGAGAATAAAGGTAGGAGTGGATTTCTTACACAACAATAGAGAGTGGTTACTTCTTGTGTCAATGACGACGTGTTCACTTATGAGTTACTATCTCTACAGTTTGATAATTACTATCTTTGAGCTCAATGTAAGTATTAATGGAAGGAAGGTGTTGGAGAAGCTATTGATTGAATGTATGTATCATCCCACGTGTTGTAACCTGAGATGGTTTTCGATTGTTTAGAAACTATGTCAAGACATTTTTAAACCAACTTTTGTAACCTGAGATGGTTTCCGATTGTTTAGAAACCATGCCAAGACATTTTTAAACCAACTTTAAGCCACAAGCTGCCTCTTAGACCAAAGAGGGCTATCTCGTATGATTTAAAATTGCTTGTTTCCCATTGTCACTAAGCAACACCTTTCATCATTAAATTCAAATGCCAGATTTAAGTGAATTGAAGAAAGGAAAAACATGTTTAAGAAAAGGAATGGCAGAGTTCTGGATTAATCAGACTGTATCTTCAAAGATTAGAGGCCTAATCCATTAGACTCTCGATCATTCAAAAAATAAAGAAAGTAGTTTTGTTGGGCATAATTAAATGAATCCAACAAAAATCAGATGCATGAGTTGAGTATTGGACAGTAATTTCAACAACAAACATATGAAATTATCTAAATAAATTAACACCAGTGGTCGTTGTACCAAATTTATTGTTTACAATTACAATCAAATAGTGAGAAGAAAACAGGGATGTAACATGAGAATCTTAAAACTGAAAATGAAAGAGAAAAAAGTATTACAAAAGATGTAAAATATTGCACTTCTTTATCATTCACCTCTCCTGGAGATATGACTTCAGATCTTGTAATAATCCCAAGTTAAAATTCTGGAAAACCAAGCTGTGGTTGAAATACGAGTATGGAAAAACATTGCATCGCCAAGTGAAAACCCTTGAGTAACAGCTATAAATGGTTTCTTTTGCTCTTTTGCCCAAGCCACTTGACACAACCCTTTAGCCATCTATTGTCGAACAAACCTCCGTACACGAGATGACTGCCCAGAGAAAAATTCCCTTACCTGTAACAATTCATACCATAGGGATTTGGTCCATCACATAGCTATTTGCAGCAAGAATTGTATATACCATGCCTTCCAAGATTATTATATGCCATGTGTATTGTGTCCAAGACACCGACTTATCTTGAAGATTTCTTCAATGGGCATTACATGAAATGGATTAGAAAGAAAATTTTCATGAAAAGAAGATTCGTCAAAGAGACACTTTCCAATCTTGAAGTTTGTTTGTTGCAGGTCGAAATGCATTGGTTGAAGACTTAACTTCATAAAAAATGGAATTGATTGTTGTACTCTTCCCTACACATGTTTTTCCAAGAACCAAGATGCTACAAATGAAGTTCATGTCCTCCTGACTTGTTCCCTGCAGCTCCTTTGCAATTTTACTGTTGACCAGACATATTTGTTGACATATCTATTAGATCGACATTTTTGGGGGTGGCCTCTGTGGTTTTGAAAACCATAGAGGATGGTGCAGAAATTGCCCACAACATGCCACGTTGCAAAGCTTAACCCTCGGGTAAAGGTTTTTTTTTCCCTTGATTATTGAACACACGTTGATTAGTCACCTGGAGTCAAAATAACATATCGATAAAATTTGATACCTAGTTGATATATCTTTTCAACATTTGTGTTGTGGCTTTGGTTAGGATTTGGGTACAACACCAAAGTTTTATTGGCCAAAAACTATTATTTAAATATTAAATGATTATATTTAAAATAATAAAAATTTCAATATTTGGATTTTGGGCAAAATATGGCAAAGGAAAGTTGGCATTTTCAAAGATAAAGAACAGGCCATAATTTCACTTATAGAAGGAGAAGAACACATTATGGGACTTGGATAAACTAGGGAATTTGAGAAAGGCGAAAAACTTACTGAATTTTGCCTAAATTTTGAAAACAATTGGTGATGTCAATCTATGTTACAACACCACACATAGATCAACATAATTATTTAGAGTGATTAATTTATCCCTATTTTCAAATTGTAATCATGATTTTGACTGACTAACTTATATGTAGATACAAAGGAAAAATTGTGTGTTTAGGAAGTTCTTCGTAGCAACAAAGAGCATAATTACAAGAAATTAAAATGAAGGTAAAAGGTATATATAATATATTTTTAACCATATCACCCATTTTGTAGGGTGTTTTTAGTGCTTACAATGATTCAAAACATAGTTCCATTTTAGAGAAAACATGTTCCCAGTTCGCATGCATTTTGAGCATTGACTATGGGAAGATGAGGGGCATCAAGATGGGATGCACACTAGCGTATCTAAAAGAGACATTGCAAAGGGAAACCACATACATTGTGATTTTCTTTGCTTTCTAAGTTTACAAAGGCCCATCTTCACCTTGAATCTATTAAGCATTGAGAGGGATCAAATAAAATCATCTAAGAATAAAAAAAATTCCCATGAAATGCATATTTTCGAGAAACCCACTAAGCACTTCCCCTCATTTGAGAATGGTACCCAAGGTAAACTAGATTTTTCAAGGTTAAGGTTGATACAACATTATACTCATTAAGAGCTCAACATGTAATTTGTAGGAATTGATATTGGGTGGGGACGATAACACTCCTTCTCTTAACCACATGGACTAGAACCAACTGAAAAATTGTTTTTGGAATATATATCCAAGGAAACCCCTAGGAACTTCCCTCATTTTGAGGATGGATCCCAAGGTAAACTGGATTCTTTAGGGCTCAAGGCCGTATCAACATGTCACCAGTGAGAATAGAGCCCAGATGTGAAGAATAACAATTATCCCTATTGTTAGGCCACCTCAGTTATTGCAATGGTTTTATGTTTGTAGTTTTATTTTGGATTTTGGATTGGTTTATAGGTCAAGTAGTAAAAGGAATATGAAATTTCAATTTTTGATTACAAAAACAAGTTCCAATCAAACTTACTTAGTCAATGGTATTCAATCTAATGAGCTAGATAAGGAAGTTTAACATGAAAGGAAAGAAAACTGCAAGTTCCCAATTTGTTAACTCAAAGAGGAAATTCTTGATCCTAAATATTATTCAGAAACAAGAATGAAGTACTTAAACACAAATCTTGTAATGAACAAGCAATCATTAAAATATTTATTGGCTTCCAAACATAAACAAGATATATCAAATGCTTTGCAAAGATATACATGCATTTTAAGTAAGATAAGAAAGAATAAAAGACAAGAAGATATAGTCTAACCATCAGATATCATTTTCCATTAAGTGTAAAATGTAACACGTCCCAAGCGTTACAATCAAAGAAAGAGTATTTTTGTTCTCCACCACTCGAACCCAGTTCAACCCCCTCTGCCTTGCACCTCTTTCTTCATGGTTTATATAGAAAGATACATTATTATCAAGATCCCAAAATAATGGATATGAAAACCTCCTTATATATCTTTAGATAGATCTAATCCCAATTCGAATTGATGATCTGGCATATCGATGAAAATCCAGAATCATGACCTATCTCGACATTTTTACAGGAAAATGATTGTGGCCAAATCCTGAAAAATAGGCCTCAAAGATCTACTCTAATTTCTCAAACTGTGATAGTTGTTGCAAAACTGAGAGAGATTTTTATAAATCAGTCAATTCCTAAAAAAAACCTTTTCGAGTTTGTTAAAATTTGTCTCCATTTTCTCGGAGAACATGCCCAAAGTTAGTGTCTAAAACATGAAACTGATTTTGGAGAAAACCTAAAAAATAGGCCTCAAAAATCTGTTGTAATATCTCAAACCGTGATATTTGTTACAAAACTGAGAGAGGTTTTTCTAAATCAGTCAGTTCCTGACAAAAACCTTTTCCAGTTTTTTAAAATTCATCTCCAGTTTCTCAAAGAACGAGACCAACGTTAGTGTCTAAAACAGGAAAAAACAACAAGCTACATGAAGGTTTCAGTAGCACCTTTCAAACTGTAACATAAATCACATGAAACTTTCTACTACCTTTGCCAAAGTGTTAATCTTGTCTCCTGCGTCCTCCTGGGCTATCATGGCTCTAGTTACCCTCCTCTAAACCTATACTTTTCTCTGCTTAGTAGATGAAACCCTAATTTATGTTTTTGTTGAAGCATGGCTTATTTTTTGTGTAGATTTCCTTGTGCTTTTCTTGTTTGCAGGTTGTGGAGGGGTATCATCTAGAAAAATGACCTTTTCTATGAGAGATGGATCTTGTTTTGGCTTAAATTCCAACCTCAATTTGTTTGTTTGGATTGTTGTGATAAGTTACAGGTTGCTTTCCTTTACCTCTTTTACTCTGCTTCACTTGTGGAGATACTTCAATAGGTTTATCATTGATTTCTGCTTCAGATTTTACTTCTTGTAATTCAATCTTTTGTTTGGCCCTCCTCCTTGTATATACCCTTTCAAAACCAGTAATTTTCTACTTAGAGGCAAAGGATTCAGCCTCCAGCTTGATTTCTTCTTCCTGCTGAAATTACAGCTTCCTTTTACTTGATCTGGTTCTTCTAGCTACAGGGGAGATTTCCTTCATTTTTGTAGTACCTTTTGAAGTGTTTCCTTTCTTTTTTGAAGCCTCAGGTTTGTTTGTTTTTGTATCTTGATCATCAAGCCCTAAATATATTAACAACATGCCAATTTATCCTCTCTCAATGCATACAAAGCCAACATATTTATCATACCTTGATGAAATAAGCTTCTACGAGCAGGTGCAGGATAATTTTGTACCATTTTAAACATTTTAGTCAAACTTTTTAACAAATAAAAGGGTAAACTCTTATGTACATCTCCATTTAAATGCATAAAAAGTTTGATATCGTAGAAGTGAACATATTAATACCTAACCTTACAGGTTATATACTTACTGACTATTGCCAAAACACTCTGCCATTCTTCCTTTAACCATTTGCTCGGTATACCTTGACTCCAGTTCGGATCATGATGTTCTAGGACTAAAGACTGATTGCAGGAACCAACAGCCAGTTGATTCTTTTTCCACCATCTCTCACCTGCTATTAGTAAGCGGCATGTTGCCCCAATTGAATGCTCTATTACATAAATCAAGACATTCCCTACATGAGTTTTGAAACCATCGAAGTTTTGTGCAAACAACATTGAAACCTCCTTGTGGTATCCCTGGAAAGTATAGCATAATTCGAGTCAGCCTACATTGATTATTTTTTTTCATAATCTCAGGATATGCTTCCAACAATTCGCCACCTATCGGTTCCAGACAATTAACTATACCACTTTTCTTTGGTGCCATTACTCTAACTTCGATCTCAGTCAACTTGCAGATGCTAGGGTTCCAGTTTGATGGATTTTATAACTTTCCTGCATATGTAAGTGGTATTAGAGAGGTTTCCTTGGCTGCAAAATGATGTTAGGTCGTAACAAATTCAACATTATATCTTTAGATTCTCTAGATTGTGACCAAACCCCAGTTTTGGTGGATGCACTAACATGTGTACACTTGTGTTTATTAAAACGAGCCCTTGTATCAAATCATAATTTAAACAAGAGTTATTAATAATGCATGATTCTCTACCCCATCTTCTAAACGATCTTTGACTATTAACATGATTTTTGGGACAAAGCATGTTTAAATCGATGATGGAAACAGGGGCTACAAGAATGGCGACATTCTTGTAGCGACTTTGTCTCTTTTCTAAACTTTGGATAAAATTCAAATTTTGCCTCCAAATCTAATAGAAGACCCTCAAATTGCCTAAAATTCAATTCTACCTTACGAATAACACATGCAAAAAAAATTCAAACAAATAAAAAACACAAGTAATAAATAGATAAGTATAGAAAACCTCAAAAAACAAAGCATGGTAAAACATATTTTTTTGAAAATGGGAAGTCATGAACAAGTTCGAGGACTAACACTGACTCCTCTTGGGGGTAATGTTTTATGATAAAACAATAAGAACTATGCAGACCAATGCCTTCCTTTCTCACTTTATCAGTTTTGAATATCCACCCTTTTTATGTTTCCAACTGTTCTGATCCCTACTTTATTTCAAATCAATCCTGCATACTGAAATATCAAAAGAAAGAACTAATTGTAGACTAGTGTCTCCATTGGGCTTGGAGTCTTTATTCTCACACATTGAAAACTTGACACTACTCTTACACTGTAAATTGATCTTCAAACTGAAATGCTAAAAAAGAAATCTTATTTATGTACCACTCCTACACATCTAACCAATCAACTTCTTGATCATGTCACATCAAACTTCCAATGCAACCATGAAAGAATTTGACCAACTATCAGAAGTTCTTGTATGCAACCGATTGATAAAACGCAAAAAAAAATATGATATATACAAAAAAAAAATCTGATGGACGACTCAAACTTACTGTTTCAATTAAGTAGCATACCAAAAAATGTGATGTTTAGGACCCCTGAAGAAACTTCTCCATCCAAGTAGCCATTGGGTCATGAAAAACATGGAAATTTTCTAGTTAACTTAAAAGACCAAGTTGCTTCTCTGTAATTAATGCTCCATTGACAAGACTGTGATCCACTTGTCCTACTTGAAATAACTCATGAACATCATGCACTTCATAACAGTCAGGGGAAGCAAAATTATGTTGAACTTGTTGACAACTTTCTTGGACAAAAGTTCTTTAGCAGCATGGAAAACAACAAGATAATCATGAGAGCCAAGAGGCTGCAATATAGCTTCATTAATTCTAATAATAGGAATAACATGCTCAATGAGATCTTGTTTGTGTTGAATTGCCTCTTCTTGCTCCGACTGATTGCATCATCTTTGGGTAACCTCTACTGGTAGTACTGCATCTTGTATATAAACCATCATGTTTGATTTGTTGTCCTCCAAAGAATATGATCCATAATTGTCATATAATGGCTCATAGCTATGAGTTTCAGTGCATGCTAATGTAGAAATATGTTCATCAAAACTATGCTCTGACTTTGAACCATAAATGTCACATGCAAGATCTGATTCTTCATTGTTTGTAGGTTTGTTGGTTTCATGGAAATGTTGATCAAAATGTTTCATAAAACAAGATTCTCGGTCTAATAATACAATATCATCATCATATGCATCATAAACTGGTGGATTTGAATAAATATCTAATGATGATGATAAAGATTTATGTTCTTCTTTCATTATAAACTGATTTTTACTTTCAAGAGTAGATCGGGTCAACCTTTCATCCCATAACTCCCCATCAACACCTTCATATTTATCATTAATGATTAACTCAAAAGATGATTGAATTGGCATGAAATCTGAAAAATCAACCAAAACCTTCTCTTGATTCTTGGAAATTTCCGAAGAAGGTTGCATATATTTATTATTTCCAAGAAGAAGACTACCAGTCTTCCTATTAGAATCTTGACATAGATCATTAGGAATAGGAAAAGAGAAAATACTATCTTGCAGATTTTCATTATCAAATTTCTTGTTTATTATCAATAGAACAAGCTTCCTGATGTTGAAGAAGTGATTCAAATTCTCCACAAAAAATTTCAAAAAGCAGATAAATTGAAAACAACCTTTTACAATGATTACTAAATGTTGTGTGAAACTCTTTCAGTGAATATATGCTAGAAGGGGGGAGAGATCTATACCACTCATGAGCATCTCCCTCTAGTGAATACATAAACATTTTCATGAGCACATCCTCATGAGAGATATTTAATTGGTGCATAAGTTCATGAAATTGTAATAAATTCTCTTCAAGATGACCATCTTTACTTTCTCTAAATCCGGGAAGGCAGTCTCCCCATTCATCGATAGTAGGAACAACATTCGGAAAACCAAGAACATCAACAAAATTAAAAGGAGAAAACCTTTGATCCAAAATAGTAGCCATCCGAGTATCTAACATCTTGAAATTGTGGAGTCACCACTGGATTATTTAACCATGGAGTCACCAGGTGAATGATCTACAGTCTGTATGTGCCTAACATTTTCTCACCATCAAATATTAGATCTTATCATTTTCGTTCCCCAGGGAAAATGTCTTCGTTCCTTTGTCCCCAACAACGACGCCAAAATATGTTAGTCCCTAAAGTTGTCCTTGACTGCTAAGGGCAAGCTAGGGCACCTCAGTTATTGCAATGACTTTATGTTTGTAGGTTTATTTTGGATTTTGGATTGGTTTATAGGTCAAGTAGTAAATGAAATAGGAAATTTCAAATTTTGATTACAAAAACAAGTTCCAATCACACTTACTTAGTCAATGGTATTCAATCTAATGAGATAGAAAAGGAAGTTTAACATGAAAGGAAAGAAAACTGCAAGTTCCCAATTTGTTAACTCACAGAGGAAATTCTAGATCCTAAATAGTGTTCAGAAACAAGAATGAAGTACTTAAACACAAATCATGTAATGAGAAAGCAATCAACAAAATCGTCATTGGCTTTCAAATATAAACAAGATATATCAAATGCTTTGCAAAGATACACATGCGTTTTAAATAAGACAAGAAAGAATAAACGATAAGAAGAGATAGTCTAACCATCAGATATCATTTTCCATTTAGTGTAAAATGTAACAGGTCCCAAGCATTACAATCAGAGACAGAGTATTTTTTTTCTCCACCACTCGAACCCAGTTCAACCCCCTCTGCCTTTCACCTATTTCTTCATGGCTTATATAGAAAGATACATTATTATCAAGATCCCAAAATAATGGATCTGAAAACCTCATTATATATATTTATAGATATCTAATACCAATTCGAATTGATGAGCTGTTATATCCTTGAAAATACAGAATCATGAGTTATCTCGTCATTTTTACAGGAAATTGATTGTGGTGAAATCCTGAAAAATAAGCCTCAAAGATCTATTCGAATTTATCAAACTATGATAGTTATTGCAAAACTAAGAGAGGTTTTTATAAATTAGTCAATTCCTGACAAAAACCTTTTCCAGTTTGTTAAAATTTGTCTCCATTTTCTCAGAGAACATGCCCAAAGTTAGTGTCTAAAACAGGAAACTAATTTTGGAGAAATCCTAAAAACTAAGCCTCAAAAATATATTGTAATATCTCAAACCGTGATAGTTGTTGCAAAAATGAGAGAGGTTTTTCTAAATCAATCAGTTGCTAACAAAAATATTTTCCAGTTTTTAAAATTCATCTCCAGTTTCTCGGAGAACAAGCCCAACGTTAGTGTCTAAAACAGGAAAAAACATCCAACTATAGGAAGGTTTCAGTAGCGCCTTTCAAACTCTAACAGAAATCACTTAAAACTTTGTACTGCCTTTGCCAAATTGTTAAGCTTGTCTCCTTCATCCTCCTGGGATATCATGGCTCTAGTAACCCTCCTCTGAACCTATACTTTTCTCTGCTTAGTAGATGAAACCCTAATTTGTGCTTTTGTTGAAACATGGCTTATTTTATGTGTGGATTTCTTTTTGTTTTTCTTGTTTGCAGGTTGTGGAGGGGTATCATCTGGAACAATGACCTTTTCTGTGAGAGATGGATCTTGTTTTGTCTTAAATTCCAACCTCAATTTTTTTTTTGGGCTTGCTATGATAAGTTACAGGTTGCTTTCCTTTACCTCTTTTACTCTGCTTCACTTGTGGAGATTCTTCAACATGTGTATTATTGATTTTTGCTTCATATTTTACTTCTTTCAATTCAATCTTTTATTTGTCCCTCCTCATATATACCCTGTCAAAACCTGTAAATTTATGTTTAGAGGCATAGGATTTAGGCTCCAGCTTGATTTCTTCTTCCTACTGAAATTCCATCTTCCTTTTATTTGATCTGGTTCTTCTAGCTACAAGGGAGATTTCCTTCATTTTTGCAGAACCTTTTGAAGTGTTGCCTTTCTTTGTTGAAGCCTCATGTTTGTTTTGTTTTGTATCTTGATCATCAAGCCCTAAAGAGATTAACAACTACTTCCATGTCACTTTATCCTCTCTCAATGCATACAGAACCAACATCTTTATCATACCTTGATGAAATAAGCTTCTACGAGTAGTTGTAGGATAATTTTGTACCCTTTTAGACATTTTAGTCAAACTTTTTAACAAATAAAAGGGTAAACTCATCTCTACATCTCCATTTAAATGCATAAAAATTATAATATGGTAGTAGTGAACATATGAATACCTACCCTCATAGGTTATATACTTCCTGACTATTGCCAAAACACTCTGCCATTCTTCCTTTAACCATTTGTTCAATATCCCTTGCCTCCAGTCTGGATCATGATGTTTTGTGACTAAAAACTAATTGCAGGAACCAACAGGGAGTTGATTCTTTTTCCACCATCTCTCACCTACTACTGGTAAACGACATGTTGCCCTGATTGAATGCTCTATTACATAAATCAAGACATTCCCTACATGAGTTTTTAAACCATCAAAGTTCTGTGCAAACAACATTGAAACCTCCTCATGGTATCCCTTGAAAGTATAGAAGAATTTGAGCCAACCTGCATTGATGAATTGTTTGCATAATCTTAGGATATGCTTCCAACAATTCTCCTCCTATCGGTTCTAGACGATTAATCATACCACTTTTATTTGGTCCCATTACTCTGACTTTGATCTCTGTCAATTTGCAGACACTAGGGTTCCAGATTGATGGATTTTAGAACTTTCCTGCACAGGTAAGTGGTATAGAGAGGTTTCCTTGGCTGCAAAATGATGTTAGGGTCATAACAAATTCAAAATTACATCTTTAGATGCTCTAGATTGTGACCAAACCCCAGTTTTGGTGGACTTACTAACATGTGTACACTTGTGTTTATTGAAACGAGCCCTTCTATCGAATCATCATGTAAGAAAGAGTTATCACTAATGCATGATTCTCTACACGATCTTCTAAACGATATCTGACTGTTAACACGATTTTCGAGACAAAACATGTTTAAATCAATGATGAAAATAGGTGCTACAAGAATGGCGACATTCTTGTAGTGACTTTGTCTCTTTTCTAAACTTTGGATACAATTCAATTTTGACTCCAAATCTAATAGAAGACCCTCAAATTGTCTAAAATTCAATTCTATCTTACCAATAACACATGCAAAAAAAATTCAAACAAAACAAAAACAAACCTCAAAGTAATAAAGAGATAAGTATAGGAAACCTCAAAAAACAAAGCATGGTAAAACATGGTTTTTTGAAAATGGGAATTCATGAACAAGTTTAAGGACTAACACCTACCAACCACCCAAGCTAGACTCAACTGACTAGAAAAAAGTTTGGAATATATATGTCAGGAAACCTTCGAGCACCTCCCCTCATTCTGAGGATGGTGCCTAAGATAAAATAGATTCGTAGGGCTCAAGGCCATATCAACATGTTGCTAGTGAGAATAAAACCCAACTGGGAAGAAGAATGTGAATTCCTTCCAACCACTTGAGCTAGACCCAACTAACATGTAAGAAGGATTATCTCTATACGTTCAAAGATCAAAGGTTAAGATGAATCTTTTCTATTTTTTTATAAAGTACCTATTTTTTTACATAATGTGGATGCCAATTTTTCATTTTATTTTGTTAGTGTTATTCATTTACGTTTGCACATACATACGTACATCTAGAGATTAACCTAGAGTTGTACTTGAGCAAACTTTCAATCAATGCATGCACCCTACTTCAATGCTACCTACAAATAGCCAACGTAGCATGTTCCAAGAGTATATATTCAAAGAGATGAGGGTTTTTATAGCAAGGATCAATTCAACTAACTTAGAGTTTAGAATTATGAAGTTGAACGACAAACTATGCAAGTGTTTCTTGGTTAATTTCATTTAGTGTTTTTTGTGTAATGAGTTTCTGGTAAACTTTTCACTCATGAAGAGGGGGAGGGGGATAATGTAAAGAAAATTAAAAAAAAATATTTGGCCAATGTATCTCCTTCTATCTGTGTTAACCTAACATTTCCCTTTACCTATTCATTGGCTTCATGATAAGAGGTGAACAATTCACTAAAACATCTTCTCAAATATATTGTGAAGTTACATGATTTTTATGCACATTGTGCGTAGATAAATAATTAGTGCTAGAAGGTCAACATTCAAAGTTATATGCATTAGAGTCCATGTAAACTTGCATAACTTTGACCTATGATATTCGTAAGGAGTCTTCCATGTGGAAAAGTCTACATACATGCAAGTTGATGGGACTATGACCGTCTATTTGGCGTTCTCTATGCTCACCAATCTAGAACTGCTTTCACATTAAGTTAACTATGGAAGTATAGCTATGTTTTGAACGCCATTTTTTGTTGGCAGTGTTATCTTATTATCATTGTTATTTGTATGGCAGAAAATCAAATAAGAAATACATTTTTTTATAACCACAAACAAGATGAGGCTAAGGATTTGCTAAATAAAGAAACACACCTCTTGATGCATTTGAGATATGGTGTGGGTCTGTGTCATAGTAGTGGTTATTCGTATCTATGTTCATGTCTAAACACATGGGTAGTGATGCATAGTGTGAATGAGATCACACCACATATCAAACTCAATTTTGCCAATGCTACATGCAATCATAAATGAATATGACAAGTTGCATGAATGTAACACCACCATCATAACACATGACCCAACCAAAGATCTGTACTTGTAATCTAAACCACAAACTATAATATGGTCATTAGTATGAGCATTTGGTAGAGATATGTAGTTGTAATCTAAACCACAAACCATAAAATGGTAATTAGTAAGAGCATTTTGTAGAACTAAAAAGTCGAGTATTCTATTATTTAATATATGACACATGGAGGGAAATGAAATTGTTAGCTCTGGATAGTTCCATCCCATTAGTCCAAACCTTAAAACAAGCTAGGATCCGCCTAAGCTTGGTGGTAAATTAGAGATAAAAGAAGATGAGGAGGTGGAGGAGGGCACTCTGCATCTTCTATAAACTCAAATTTCATTTGGTTAAAATGAAATAATTGAATGTTTCTTTGAAGTAATTTGGGGTTTATGAGAGATTCAAAAATGGTTAAATCAAGAAAGAATCTACATTTTGTTAAATTGCATTTTTAATAATTTTATTTTCAATTTTACTAAAGGGTTCAATCATAAGGCTATCTTGGTTTGTTGTGAGCAATGTGGAGGTGTAAACATGGTTTATGGCCCTCTTGCAATGGATACATTTGGTTATACTCTCACAAAACATTGAAAAGTTAGTTTCATTAGTTACACATATTGCTCTTTTAATTGCATTTATGGGGTTTTCTATACATGCATTGGTGGACACCAATCTCTAGAGTCATAGTATAATGTCAGAGCATTGTGGATAAATTTATTTATTTTTCAAATCATCACAATAATTCCAAGCATAACTCACTCCAGGGATTTTACTATTCATTTCTCGGTTGCTTATCATGGTAGACAGACTCGTGGTAGTTATCCTCACATGGTGTATTTTTTTTTTCTCAAGCAATGACTTGGTATCTTTCACTTCTTATCAATTTTGAAAAGAGGTTTGCAACATATTCACATTATTTTCTTTTGAGAAATCTATCGATAGGTCTCTAGATTCATCTTATGGGTGTGTGAAATGATTTCATGCATTATTTGGATTGTGAGTAACAACTCCCATTCATTTCATATCATATTTGATGATTGCATATTATTTGTGACTTTTTATATAATCTAAACATTTAATGGTGATTTTTCTCCAAACCTTTATAAAAGTAGCAATGATAGAAAATTTTGACATTTTTTTAAAAAATATATATTAACTAATAAGATATCCTTCTCCCCAAATCTAACAAATTATGCTAATTTAAGATTTAGAAATAGGTATATTTTTTCTTCTTAAATTCTTTGTCAACTTTTAGGAAAAAGTATGTCATAATCTATGTAAAGGGTCTTCATGGCATTGTCCTTCCATGGTGGAGATTTGTACTCTACATGACCATTACCATGCTTTTCCACACTACTTGCCACAAAGCAACCAAGGCCTATGATGCCACCTAGATTTCCACCTAGCGCCCAAAAACCATCTCCTTGCCACTTATAGGACGTTGTCATAACCTTTAATTGGCTTTAATCGTAGGATTTGGGAGTTAGAGATACGGCAACGGCAAGGAAGACTTGAGGAGGTCAATGAGGAAGATGTGACAAGGGAAAAAAGTGAAGGACACGTGAAAAAGGGACATCTCTTGAGTGGGATTTTCAAAACTTGTAAATATCAACTGGTCTTGCCATTTTTTTTTTTTCTAAAGTGATGTCACCTTTTTAAAAATGCCTTCAACATATTAAATAATTATTTAATATTTAATTTAAATAAACAAATAAAAAAATTAATTTATCTAAGTTTAACAAATTTATTAACTAATATATATTTATATTTATAGAATTAATATAATTAATTCTTGATTTATTTTTTAATAAAATTTCATTTTTGTTTTAATTTAATTATATTTAAAAATAATATAATTTTTTTAATTGTATTAAGAGTAGTGA
Source organism: Picea engelmannii (assembly GCA_009831015.1). Taxonomy (NCBI): domain Eukaryota; kingdom Viridiplantae; phylum Streptophyta; class Pinopsida; order Pinales; family Pinaceae; genus Picea; species Picea engelmannii. Next base: position 19,957 of record ML795356.1, read on the forward strand.
GGTGCTTTACAATCCAATATAGGAGAGATGTTGTCACTTTATCTTTATTTTTAAAATAAAATCTCATCTTTTCCGTCGTAAAAATAATCTAATTTTTTTAATTGCAGTGAGAGTAGCTCTACAACCCAATCTGGGGGAGTTGTTGTTACATTAACATTATGTTAGATAAGGTTACATAAAAAGAAATTAAAGTCGACTCAATTTTTAAAAATAACAATAATAAAAATAAAGTCAGCTAAATAAAAATAAAACAATTACACCAACCATTACATATTACACACACATATATATACTACATACTTACATATAATAACATCTAAAATATCAATTCCTTCATATTAAATGATAATAATAATAAAATACACCTTAAGAAATTCAATCCCCCTCGGTACTTGATAGATCTAGATTTAAGATGGATCTACGTTGTTATAAAATATCATCTCTATCTTGAACTCCGCAATTAAGTGCGCTTGGGCTAGAGCAGTACTGGGTGGGTGACCTCCTGGGAAGTCCTTGTGTTGCACCCTCCTTTTTAGAAATTCTGGAGGCAAATTCTAACTCATAAAACTAAAGAAAATAAAAAGATTCCTTGAAGGACTGAAATTTCTACCTTAAAAATATGTATGAAAGTGGCTCTCAAAAGGAAAAGATAAGGACATCGAAGTTTACCAAGATGAAATTTTAAAAATTGGAGGACCTATCTTCCTCCCTCACATACATAAGATCTTCAATTTACCTATCCAACAAGGCTTCCCAAAACCTTGGATTCAAAGCCACATTATACCTATTTTTAAAAGCAGGGATAAGAGCAATCCTTCTAATTACAGGACCATTATGATTAGCCCCATTTTAGCTAATCTATATGGAAGCATTTTGGAAAACAAGATTGGCACATGGCTAGAAAGCCATGGAAAAAGAACTAGAGGCCAAGCTGGGTTTAGAGGCTACCATTCCACTGTGGACCACCTTTTTGCATTTAGGATCATTGCAGAGGAGTTCCATAATGATTAAACCGATCTCCTTTGTTGTTTCGTTGATTTTAGAAAAAAATTTGACATTGTGCCCAAGACTAACCTCTAGAATAGGTTAGAAGAGCTTGAAGTCCCTTTCGAGTTAAGAGTTGTTGCAATAAGGCTATATGAGAAAGTTATTGCTAAGTTTAGGAACATTGAGGGTTGGTCAGAAGAAATTAATTGTAATATAGGAATCAGGCAAGGTTGTCCCCTATCCCCTACCCTTTTCGGCATCTATATTGATAAGTTAGAAGATTGTTTGGAGGACGCAGGTTATGTTGGCTCAACTCTCACTGGTATAGTCACCATCCTCCTTATTTATGTTGATGATATTGTTCTTATGGCGAAGAGTCCCTATGACCTAGGTTAACAAATAATAACCCTCAAAGAATCCTTCTATAGCATGGGAAAGACTGCGAACACTAATAAAACAAAGGTTATGATAATTAAGTCCAAAAGGATCACCTACAATACTTTTGTTTATGACAACGATAGCTTGGAGGAAGTGCCTTCATACAAGTATATTGAAATCGATATCCACCACAAGCTCAATTGGAACTATAGCATCGAGAAAAGGATAAATGGAGGGCGAAATCTTATTATGAGCTCAAAAAAAATTGTAAATCAATAGACCTTTGGCTTTGGGATAGTAAAAATCTCCTCTTTCACACTCTCGTCACTCTAGTCATCTTATATGGATGTGAAGTTTGGGGTTGTAGTATATCTAGAGAATCCTAGAGAAAGATAGAACATATCCAAAATAATTTTATAACTTATAATCTCACAAGGGAAATACACCCTATCCTATCCTTCTCATAGAAGCAATCTTTTCCCCCATTGAAAGCATTGTTATGAGTAGATACTTAACGTACAAGAACAAGATAAACAACATGGATGGAAAGAGGTTCCTCAAAATTGCTTCAAACTCTAGACAAAACCACAAGCGACTCGAGCGAGGATCCTTCTGAAGAAAACAAATAGGTTTACATCATTAACGGTCATAGGGGTGAAGAAAATAATGTGTAACAGATAGCCTCCCAAAGTATGAAGTTAGAACAGAGTGATAGTTGAAATACTTTGTCGAGTGTGTGTAGGGAACAAGGAGCAGTTAGTTGGAAGCCTACCAACAAACAAGGAAATACAGTACAATACTATATCATCACTGAGGTAGGCATTCACATACTAAGAATACAAATGAATCAAAGCATAAATGCCGACATGCAAAGATCCATGTCAAGTAAGACAAGTCATGGCCACCAAACATACACTGTGGATCCATGCCAATATGACTCAAATCTGAACATAGCCACCAAAAATACACCGTGGATCTATGTGTTAAAGACTCAAATTTGAGCATAGCCATGAGACATACATTGTGGATCTATGCAATAGTACAATCTGAATATACTCCAACGCAACCTGAATCTATCATAAAATATCCAAGGTCTTCATCTCCACCACTCTATAGTACAAATCTAACCATGCGAATATATGTGTTGAAGTCGAACATGGTAGAAACCACTTGATTATCGGTCATTAGTGTATATCGTTAACAAGTGCGAGGGAAATCACCATTAATGTCAGTGAATCCCAAGGTACACCAGTACAATCCAATGAATGTGAATTAATGAGATGAAGTCGAACACTTGGCGGAATCTACCGATCAGGGGTCAATAATGAAAACCCACTGTCGAAAGCGAGAAAACATGCCATTGAGGCATGCAAGTTCCAAGGTACCAATTAGTTTCTAAGTCTTATTATTGGATAATGAGTTGAAGTTGACATGAAAAGACTCGTCATAGGAGGGCCTTAATGTATCCCCCATCAATGACACGAAATGGATAACAAGATTTGAAGTAGATCAGAGTAACAAGTGATTTAGGACTAACTTAGGGATGGTCGACCCAATAGAAGGCTTAAGGACTGCAGAAATGGCTGACGCAATAGAAGGCTTTTGGGTTGAACTTCTCTTTGAACATATTGACGACACGACAACTGTCTTGGAAACACTAACTCAACAATAGGGATCACAGACCAATTTGTAATCTTATAAAGGTGTATGATCAAGAGACAAGCATATTTTCTAACCTAGACACAAAGCGAGTGAAAGGGTGTCATGTTAAAAAATGACTCTTCCATAGAATATAGGTTTAGACACATTTCTTTCCAAATTCCCCCCCCACCATTTCTGGCAAGTACCTCTTTATTTTTACACAAGCTTGAGGAGGATAACATATGCTTGAACTGTAAGATCATCCTTTGGATGAGTCCCTCGGAGTATGTTTTAACGAACCCTAGGAAGGAGTGGTTTGGTCCCATATGGGCCTTTCGATGTTTGTTTTACGAGTCCAAAGAAATAAAACTCAGGTTTTTTTCATGTTTAGAGAGTCTGAAAAAAACTTAAAGAAAACTCCAAAATGTCATTTTTCGTAAAGTAGTCTGATGAGAGCGAAAAAGAGATAAACTACCGCTCAACAGACATTTTCTTCAAACGCTTTAACGAGCATGAAAAAAACAAGATCGTTCGACACTCTTTTCATATTTAGAGAGTCTGAAAAGAGCTTAAAGGAAACTCCAGGGGGTTCCTTTTTCGTATAACCTTTACGAGTCCAAAAAAGTGATAAAAAAATACTCGGTTACATTCTCATTGATTTATGAGCATGAGAAAGAACAAAGACTAAGCTCGAGATTGTTTTCATTTTTACGAAAGATTTAAAACAAAACAAAACCATGCTTGGGATAGATTTTATTTTTACACAAGCTTAAAACTAAACAAAACTGTGCTTGGATATGGTTTCATTTTTACACAAGATCGAACCAGAGGAAACTATGCTTTAGGTAGGTGGTTTCATATTTACACAAGATTGAACCAAAGTAAAAACTATGCTTGCGACTTCCCAACGCATGGTTCACGAATTTGCATGGTTGGTACTTAGCCCCCAGCTTAAGAAGCTAGTGGCTCAACTTCAGCATGAATTCCAGAGGCTGAAAGCATTGCCCCCCAAGCTTCGTCTCATCCAACAACACAGGTGAATGAAATGAAGCTTCAAATACTAGATGAAGGACTTGACTCAAATAGAGAGGGGGGGAAAATCTATTTCATTTTTCAACGAGCTTGACATAGGAAAAGAACTATGCCTGAGAATCCAGGTTCAATCCCCAGACCTCTGTTTTATTTGTTAACGATCTTGACACAGAAACAGGAACTATGTTTGTAATCTTTGTTTCATTTTTTAACGAGGTTTCCACAGAGATGCAAAAACTATCCTTGTGACCTCCATTTCATTTTTTAATGAGGTTTCCACAGAGACGCAAAACTATCCTCACAACAGGTTTCATTTTTTAACGAGCTTGAAATCAAAAAACCATGCTCAAAGATCTCTTCTTGTTCATGGCTTTCAAGAGGACAATGCTCCAGAAGGACACCATGTCAAGGGAAAAAACTCGGTCATGGCTTCCAAGAGATCTTCACTTGAGGGAAGAAACACACTCTGGAAGGAACACATTTCGAGGGTCACGACAGGGGTAAGGAGATCAAGCTCTAAAATCCCTATCAAAGAGATCACCATGTCAACTAATAGATCCAAGTCATAAGAGATTGAGCTTACTGTGAGAGGCTTATCTACATCGACAACTGAAGGCATGGGAGACAATGCCACATAATTGACCTATGGCGGGGGTGATACCGTCTGCATATACAAATCGTTTAGGGAGGTCATTGAGTCAGGACCAACGAATGAAAGTTGATCAATAGTCACAATTCTTCCATCGTGAGGGAAAGATATCACATGAAAAAGAGTGAACACAATAGATTTCATGGCATAGACATAGTCTTGCCCAAGGAGCAAAGCGAAATCTAAGGGGTCTTGGACTACCATGACATTAATAAAGAAAATTTTCCCTCCCAAAGTTACGGGAAACTAAGGAAGGATCCCTAAAGGTTGACTGGTTCTTTTGTTAAAAGATAACATATTTTGGGTAACTGACACAAGTTGAGGATAAACCAAAGCTTGCCAAGCAATAGAGGACAAAATACTAACGGACGCACCTTCATCTATCAACATCTGAGGAACATCCCGACCACAAACCTGTACTGTAATTTGGAAAGGAATTTGAGAGGGAAGGCGAGGTCCAGTTAGCACACCCCAATAAAAAAGGATGGCCTTATTACTTGGAGGGGGTTCCACGGGAGAAGGAGGAATTCCCCCCAGCACAGTAGATTATGTATCAACAAGAAAAGCATGGGTAATATTAGGTTTACTCTCGAGCGTGAGAGTAGGATCGACTGATGACGAGACTAGATCAACCACTTGGGTGGCATTCTCCAAGGGGAGAATGGAGTCGACGACTGGAAATGGATTGACCGCTTTGGTTTCATTCTCTAACAGGACAGTGGGATCGACCAAGAATGGGATCGGATCGACCACTTGGTCAACTGATTCAACTAAGGATGTGACCAGATTGGTAACATGATCAACCAGACTAATCGACAAAGGGACCTAATTAATCATACCATCAACTACAGAGGGGTTGAGAGAAAGCTTATGGTAAGCAACCAAAAGTTGAGGTTGTGAAATAGTCATGTCTTCCAGTAATTTCGAGGCTTCATCCATATGAGGGAAAATGTGAGTTAGATGACTCCCTTTGCATAACATGTACGGGAACTTTACTTTACTTTTCTTCTTCCCAACTATATAATGACTAGTTGACCTCTCATCATGTTGTTCAGAGGTTGATGACGTGGACTGGCAAGGAGCTATAGACCATGCTTCTATGACCTTGGATAGACTAGGAAAATATTTAAGAAGATGGCTACCCTTACAAAGCCTGCAAGGGTACTTGGGATAACAGGTTGTTTGGGTGATCTTGGCACCATCAACACTCCCAACACAATTAACAGTAACTGGTTGCTTTCCAACATGTCCGGCAGTGGTTGGAAGTGTGGACCCTTGCTTATTTTTCTTCTTCTTAATCTTCCTTTTCTTCTTCTTCTTATTCATCGGGTTACTAGCTTTAGAGATTTCACTTGGCGAAGAAGATGAAATGGAAGAAGACCTTGTAGGTGAAGAAGGCGAAGAAGATCTTACTAGTGAAGGATCAACATGAGGTGGATGTTTTTTGGGGGAAGTGCCTACAACCGAAGCACTAGCTGCATTCAGGATTACCTGAGTGGAAAACAACCATACCGATAATCCAATTGTGAGACCTGGAAGGCTCAAAGTAGCGATGTGAGGAGGACCAACGTTTTCATAAGAAGGAAAAACAAAAGGTTCCCCTGGAAAAGGGGTTCCTTCATTGGTCATTCCGGGAACTGATACCATTAAAACAAATATCCAATCTAGAGTCCGCTAGGGAAAACAAACAACACATGCTAAAAATCTAGTAAGCAATCAAGCAAACAAAACCTTTTCACAATGAGAACACTAGTTGGTGATGAAATCCAACGTTGCGGGAACAATGTAAAAAGGGGTTGAGATAGAGCGAGTGGAAAAGTTACATTGACGACCTACTTAATGGACTTACACCCTGGTGCAAGCTCCCACACATAAACGTGGGTATACCCTCCAAGGAGCCCGAGTGAGTTTGGTCAATGTCGATTCCAGGTACTGTGAAGACTTTCCCCTACATAGTCACCTTGTGTAAAGACCCTAAAGATATAGGCTACTAAGGTTACCAACTACAATAGTGATGCCTGGGGAAACAATCGACACTTCGATCCACGTGCAAAGGCAAGGTATCTAGCTCGAAATCAACTCGAAAGGCTTCCACTCATAATTGTGGGTATACCTTCAAGCGACCCTCATAATATGCACAATCTCTACACCAAGACCGACCAAGCAGGGTGTTAGAAGGGCTTCCCATGACAAAATGTAGCAAGTGGATTTAAACTCTCTCTATCACAAGATACTGTGTTTGTTTGTAGCTTTGGAAAGTTATCTTTTACACCTATTCCAAAGCCCTACAACTAATCTAATGTAGGTTTGCTACCAGAAAATATAAAAATGTCTAATCAATTTTTATAAGCACTTTATTTTTAAGGTTGTTGTTTACTCAAGAGGAAAATGGCGTGGACTAAATGATGTTTTGACCGACTCTAAACAATGCAAAGAAATGAGAATGCAAATATTTCACTTCAATGACAGCTATATTACGAGAAGGAGAAAACGTTTATCATTCCCATATGCACAATGTCCCAAAATTTTATTAAACTCATCAATATCAAGGTTCTCAAGAAATGAACGAAAGAGATTGTACACCAATACACGATTCTTTCCCCCTCGACCATGAGAGGGAATGTTTTTTTAGAATTCAAGAGTAAAAATGCCAAAAAACATGCAATTTCGCTACTTCAAATGCAAGGATGCCCCCAACCTAATGCAAAGCAATAATTTAACATTTTTGTTTCAAAGATAGCTAAAAGTAATAGCAAATCTCTATAAAACAAAGCAACCCAAACAAATTTTCTCTTTTAACACGAACTGTTCAATAAAAGAAAAATAGGTTCTTTCACCAAACAATTCTAAAGAAAAAACAATGCTTTGTAACTAAAAGGCACTCAAAGCAAGAGATCAAATCTTTCAAAAGCACAAAAGATAAAACAAAGCAAAGAAGGCTAAAAGCAGATTACAAGTTGTCAAGAAGATTGTAAAAAGACCATAATCAATCTCAAAAATTCACCCCAAAGCTAAAACACAGATTTGGGTAAAGAAGAAAAATTTGGCTGTCCCTCCAAAAACATTTCTACAGGAATCGACGCAGACAGTTGAAAGGCACAGTGCGGCGATCAAGAATTGTCACAGGCATGGTTAACTACACAATGCGACGTTGTCACATTGGTTCCCACAAATAGGGTGTGACGATCACTGAGCATACAAAAGGTTTACATGAGTCGTCGCAAGCTGTAAAAAGGCAGGGTGCGATGATGACTGAAAATGAAAGAAAAATTAACAGAGGATGGGATCTCCAAATGAATTTTCAAGACTAGAGAGTCAACATGGGTCACCCAATAACTCAGCAGAGATAATACAAGAAGAAAAAGCAAGGAAACTAGACTTACTAGGAAACAATCCATTCCCCAGTGGAGTCGCCAATTTTGTTAACGGGCTAATTGTTAAGTGCAAACACAAATCAATCCCCCTAACTTCACTACAAAACTAGAACAAAACAAGACAGTACACTACTATTTCCTTAGATTTCAATTATCAAATAAGAAATGGATCTAGAACATACCTTTTAAATATCAAAGATCCGACTTCTCCAATGCAATCCAAGCTCTGTCGCGAGGCTTATGGAGAAATATCTGAAAAACACTAGCCAACGAAGACAAGAACAAGACAAGAAATATTTGATATGAAACTATGTATGTGATCAAGGAATCATACAATATGGACAAATAAGATTTATATAGGAAAGAAAAGTTCATCTGTATTAAATAATAGAAAGATAGATTACAACCAAAGCCTTGATGTCGTAAGGTCCCTTCCAATTGTCCCTTGTTTTCCACACACTTCTACTCCACGAATTCTGAGACTATAGATCTGAAAGTAACTCATAATCTATCTAGACAAAGAAAATCTCAAAACCAACACAGGCCTAAAAAATCCAAGCTACAAAACTCGATAACTCAATCAAGCTCCAAAACTAACTCCAAAAGCTAACTTTCTCCATGAGAGCTCTTCTCCTTTTATAAGCTGAAGAGGATAAGGTAAGGAGGTTAGGATTATCTCACTAATTCAGAAAAGCGAGTAAGATCCAAATCGATCGGAGGCCACCTCACCATAGAAGCTTCTTCTTCTATAAGCATCGAGAAGATGCTCGTTTTTCCCACGTACGAAAATCGTTGCACCCCCAGAACTGAGCAGAGTGTGACGACATTGCAAGACAAGTATAGTGCAGCATGCAACGATCTGGGATAGTCACACCCCTATAACTGAGCAGGGTGCGACGATCCTCCCTAATAGGGTTTTTACAAAGAAAAAAACAACTTTTTCTCTCAGACAAAGTTCTTCTCCCTTATTTCCTCAGGAATTCAGGCCACGGATCCTTCTGAAGACAACATATAGGTTTATATCAATAACGGTCATAAGGGTGACGAAAATAATGTGTAACATAGACCAATTGGTCTCACTAATCATCATCATCATCATCATCATCCGTTATTATATATATAAAGATCTACTAATTAGTTATTATATATATAAAAGATCTACTATAGATAACACCAAAAATTTCAAACTCAAAATCATCATGTGGTGCATAAATTTGATGGTGTTGTATATGGGGCACTCAAATCACCCCATTTCAAGCGAGTCAAAGTTTCACCTTTTTCGTTTGTTTTGTTTTAGAAAATTGGATAATCTAAGTTGTTTTAAAATTGACCAAAATTCCCAACATAGTTCCAACTAGATTTTTTTAACCAATAGTTCCAACTAAATTTAAAAGCAATTTTTACGGGATAAGAGAGATGATATAAGTGCCCTTTATCCTGTACCAAATTTAATCACTTATAATTCATAACAATAATGTATATAAGTGGATTATTTATATGTGGTTGATAAAATTCTGAATTTTAATATTAATATGTATTTATGTTACTATAAATTTATAAATAGAAATTAATATTATAGGAGGCTTGAGTAAGAGGTATAATAATATTGGTTGAAAAAACAAAATGAATAAAAAATAAATAATTAAAAATAAAATTAATAGGTAACAATTTTTTTTTTAATTAATATTGTTTTAAGACAAATAATACATACTATATAACTTTATTGTTTCTTATAATCAGAGTTACTAAATAATTTAATAAATTGTTTAAATTTAAATACTTTTGTCCCATCTTTCTTATAATAATATCTTTGAAAAATAAGTGTCACTGGCGATGTCCCTGCCTAAAAACTTTTGTGTCCAGCATATACCATGGCTTCATTCTTGTTTTATCAAGGTCATGATAGTCTGTTGTTGTAACAATATCATGACTGATGTTTGTAGAAAGATATTTTTTTTCCAACAAAACCAAACCTTTCTACTAAGATTGGAGCACCCATTCGACCCCATTATGCGAATATACTCTGCAATTTGAAAACACCAATAATATAGCTGAGTATACAACTATATTATGGAATGGAAATATGCAACTCTGAATCTGGTTATCCTACGGTCAGCCTCAATGGTTTCCTATCATAGTTTTTGCAACCTTCCATCAAACACCAATGAGCTCAAGGCCCTTCTGCTAATTTTAGGTCTCGACCTCTACTTGAATCAATCCCAGGACTGTCTCGTTTGTGATAGAATTATATGCTACATAAGCACAACCCATCGTTAAAATCGAACTCCTCACCGTGGGCTATTGATTTGCAATGAAGTGTCTGTGACTATTTTTTTTAACAGAAACGGATAATATATTACTGTGCCACTGTAACAATGGCTGGAAAAGAGTACATCAGTTCATATATTGAGAAATTTTCCATTGTAAAGTCCTTGAGACTATCTGCTAGACAAAATAACTTCAAAAAGATCACGAGTTTAATGACCGTGACTATAAAAACCTAAATCCCTGTACTGACTTCTCCAAAAATATTGAAGTAAAAGACACCTGGATTATCCCAACTTTAAACTATAAGATTGTATCTGGTTCTTCCTTTTCTCCATCTTCCTGGTTCGCTGTTTCTTCCAGCTTTCTCTCAAGCTTTACTAGTTGATTGACCTCCCTGGATCTAGTGTGAGAGTCATGAGAATTCTGCAGGTTTTTTTCTAATTGATCCGTGATATTGTTTTTCTTACGCAAAATATAGTAGAATTTTATTGTCGTTATGCTTTTGCATTCCTCCATAATTATTTCCGTAAACATTTGTTGATTCTGATGATGGAATTTTCCCTTGAGCACAGAGATTTAATGGTGACTTCTGAATCGCCAATGATAATGGCTTCTCTGATCTTAGTATATTTTAGTAGTTTAATTCCCATATATGCGGCTAGTAGCTCAACACTGTTATTGGATGGTTTGCTTATTCCCCATTTGAATTTAGACTCTTCATTGCTTTCAAGGTCGTATATTATTCCTCCTGCTCCCACAGCTCCAGGGTTTCAGGTTTCATCCCGAAGCACCGTCAAAGAATAGAATTTTAGCTTGTTGTTTTCGCCTCCATGCCAAAAAGTCTTCATCTGTCATTCACAGTTTCCAGTCATGTTTGGTTAGTGGTTGCGAGTTCATAAATAGACAGGGAAGAAAGAACAAATTTGATGAGGATTGTCTTTCCTACTGGGTTTAGCCAGCATGCACCCCAATACTTAATCCTTCTAACCATTTTTTCCAGAATATGATTCCAGTCGTGCGTTTTGAGGGAGTACGAAGATAACGACATTCCAAGGTATTTGAATGAGGATAGAATTTGGAGATGGGGAAGCCCAAGATGTTGGAGAGATCATTGAGCATATTGTTTTGAATGTTCCATCCATAAATTATGCTCTTGTGATTGTTTTTTTTTCCTCCTGATTCTTTTAAGAATGGCTACAGGATACGCTTAAATCTTTTGGCAATGATCGATGAGGCTGCCCCAGCAACAGAGTGTCATCAACTAATTGTGAGTGGTTTATCTCCTTTATTCCTGATCCGAAGGGGAGACATGGGAGTTTTCCATTTCTTCTTTCATGTTCAAGCCTTTTGCTTAAGGCTTCAACAACCATGATGTATAAAAGGGGGGAGAGAGGGAAACCTTGCCTTACACCTCTTCTTGCTTTGAAGAAAGAGATTGGTCTACCATTCACCATTGGTGTCATCCATGGATCTTTTATGCAAGCTTGGACCCGTTCAATGAATTGCTTTTCAAACCCTAACTTTTCCATGACTCTAAAAAGAAATGAGTGCTTTACCCTGTCGAATGTGTTTGCCATGTCAAGTTTGATTACCATCCCTTTGTCTTTTTTAATCCTGCTTTAGAAAATTGCCTCTTGAACCAAGACTATGTTATCAAGAATTTGTCGGTTGGTCAAAAAACCTTTTTGGTTGATGGATATGAGAGATGCAAGAAGGGGCTTGAGTCTATTTGCTATAATTTTGTAAATGATTTTGTAAGAAGAATTGCAGAGGGAGATAGGTCGAAACCTGGAGAATGAAGAGGGATTTGATTCCTTTGGGATAAGGGCGAGAAAAATTGAGTTAGTTTCCCCTCTGATTTTATTTTTTCGCAGGGTGTAATTGACTATCTTCTTTAGGTCTCCTTTGATGGTGTCCTAGAATTCCCTGAAGAAATGAAAGGTGAATCCGTTAGGCCCCGGGGCTTTATCTTTTTCGAAGTTCCACACCACCTTTTCTAGTTCTTCTTCAGTTATTTCTTGCAGCAGATTTTGATTTTCCTGCTTGGATATTTTGCTGGTAATGTGTTGGGTCATTTCTTCTTTGTTGGGCACTTAGTCCTCTTATTCTTCTTCTGTAAACAAGGATTTGTAGTGCTAGAAATATACTTCCTTTATTTGAGCATAATCTTCTAGAGTGTGCATGTCTTCTTTTTGTATTTTGGAGACTTTGTTTTGTTGTTGTCTCATCTTGGCTTGTTTATGAAAAAAGGAGGTGTTCTGATCTACTTCTTGAAGCCAAAGACTCCTTGATTTTACTCTCCATTGTTCTTCATCCCTTATAAAATCCTCATGGACTTTGATGTTGGCCTCTTTTTATTTATTTAGAATGGCATCATTGACTTCGCCCTCTTTCATTGCTTGGTGTATGCTTGCAAGAATATTGATATTGTCCTCCCTGTCCTTGTGAGGGGGAACAAAGGAAGATTTTTCCCATTCCTTCAACGCCAATTTGACATCTCTTAGATTGATTTCCCATATGAAGTTGGGAGATCCTAAAATGCAGGCGCTCCAATCATTTTTAACCAGGGCATGAACATCTGAATTTAGCAACCAAGTAGGGTTGAAACGAAAAGGGATGGGACTGGGATTGGCAGGGGGGTCTAGGGAAAGGGAGATCGTCATGTGGTCAGAGGTAGTGGAGGGGATGATATGCGAGGAAATTTAATAGTGAAGAAGAAGGAGATTGATATGGATTAGGAAGCAATCAAGCCACGATACTATGAAATTTATTCCAGATCTCTTATTATTCCAGGCATACTTTCCTTTTTTAGGCTTGATGTCTATCATGTCCTAGTCTGAGGTGAGATCCTCCATGTGTTCCCTTGTAGCATCCCTAACCCGATCACCACCTCTTTTTTCATTACTGCTTAGGGTCATATTGAAATCCCCTGCTATTATTGTTGTTTGAAGTTCAATATGGTTCTTCATTTGGGCGATTGATGCTAGTATTCTTCTTTCTCTTCTTGTCTTGTGGGCATGTAGATGTTGAAGATTGAGAATCTTTCTCTTGAATGAATTTTTTTTAGGACCATGCAAAGCCCATTGTTAGCCCTATGTTGGGACTCAAGAGAACAAATATGGGGATCCCAAAGAGAGAGGATCCCCCCCGAGGCACCTCGAGAGCTCATAGTCGGTCCCTCATTACTTGGCCATGCTTTCCTTCCAGAATTTGGGGCTGCTGACTCTTCCAATTTGGTTTCTTGGATTAAGAGAATTACTGGTCTTTCTTTTGTGATTAGGTCTCTTATGACCTCGATTTTTTATTTACTTTTGAGGCCTCTGCAATTCCATGAAATGAATTTCACCATCATTTAGAACTGGTTAGGGGTTTTCTCCCCTGATGGGAACCGGTCTATTGTTCTGATTTTTTTCCAGGGTTTTTTTTCCCCATATTTCCTAGGGAGGATTCTATGGAATATTGCTTCCCCATGGCTCTTTCTTTACTGGCATTTTCTTCTTTGGATTCCTTGTTTGTTTTTCTTCCATCTTTTCTCCCTGATTTTGTTGACTTTGCTTCCTCTATTATAGTTTTTCTCCTTCCTTTGGTTATTATTGGATTATGTGATTGTTGTTGGACCCCTGTTTCTGATTCTTCCTTACTTGTTTCTCCCTCTTCGGGCACTTCATCATCCTCTGTGTTGGAAATAGGGCAGTAAAGCAAAAAAGGACCGTCTTTTTAAAATTTCAGTGAAAATAACAACTAAGTTTTATATTTAGAAAACAAAATTACATTTCTTGAACAAAAAGAACAAACATTTGTGCTCAGATCTAACCTAGTTTAGATATTTAGCTAAATAGTAGATCTAGAATAAACATCCGTTCTAAATCTACAATGCTGGTGTAAAAATTATACAGATCTAAACTCAAATAAACATAGATATGATCATGAGCAATATAACAGACTTCAGAAACAAGAAGTAAGAACCAATCTCAAAACAAAGTCCAGATCTGATAAATGTAAACTGATCTAATCTATGCAAGTAGATAGACATAAAATCTTATTAATGAAACTTCAGAAAGGAAACAACAACTTACAAATTTGAGTGTAAGATCTTACCTGGAACCTTACCTCAAATTTTTGAAGGAGAGCAGCCACACATAGGTGATGTAGATCACTGAAAATATGCTCAGAAAAAGTCTAGCTCATAGATCTACCATGTAGGTTAGATCTCTTGCCAAGAGATGAATGAATTTTCTTGCCACCAAGGAGAAAGGGCCACAAAACACCACACAAGAATTTTCTGTAGTTAAACCCTCACACAAACAGAAAGTTTCAGGCACCCAAACCCTCACACATAAATTCTATGGTTAAACCCTCACACAAACAGAAAGTTTCAGGCACCCAAACCCTCACACAGAAAAATAGGTAGCTTAGGGGGGGTCATGGATCAAGGATAGAGGTCTCAATCAAATCTGTCAATAGGAGGAAGATGGTAGCTTCAAAACAATGAGATCAACAAGAGAGGACCTCCATCCCACACATGTACTGTTGCAAGGAGGGTCGTAGCCACAAAGGAGATCTGCTTACTGTTGCAAGGAGGGCCGAATTACCAAAACCTTAAGGCCAAATCACCACAACAAATAGACAAGGGCTGCACCACAACAAATCCTCAAGGGGCCACACCACAACAACAAAAACGACCAGCAACAGATGCAAGAAGGGGGTCGTAGCAAAAATAAGGAGAGATTCGCTCATCTAGGAGGATAGCACATAAAAGAAAAGTTGTATAGTAAAAGGGGGGGATAGATCTCTATTTATACTTTTAGGTTAGGGTAGAAATAAAGGTAGTAATAATTAAAATAATTATTATTAAAAATAACATGTTTAAATTAATTAATTTAAACATGTTATAATTAACATTTTAATTAATACTTTACTTTAACCCTTAAGACAAAAAAACAAAAACCCCAAACCAACACAAGCAAGGGTAAATGAGGGTTTAGGTGGGGTTACATAGTGGCAATACTTGTCCATTCATTTTCAAGGTGACCTTATTAACTTTATCATCATTGCATATGGAATACATCCCTTATGTGGTCATGCCCACCTTCAAGGAGGGTCATACACCAACAAAGTACCTGATCAAGGATCAAGTTGCCCCATAATATTTCTGGAGTCTTATCCACCAAGGTACAAGACCAAGGATCAACCCATGCCCCGGGCATGGGTACCTTGGACCATGTCCAGGGGCCCTAGACATATCTAGGGGCTTTAATTGCTTGGTCCCAGACCAGGAACCCCAGTCATATACTGGGGGCCCTCTCAGGGGTCTTTACTGCTTGGTCCCAGACCAAGAACCCCAGTCATATACTGGGGGCCCTAACAAGGGTCTTTTTCCATGGCACTCACTGTTTGGTCCCAGACCAAGTACCCCAAGAGTGCACTGGGGGCCCTAGATATTGGCTAGGGTCTTTGCCATCCTCTCGGAGAATGGCTCTTGCAGCTCCTATAAATTTAACACTCTGCTTCTTTTTTTGCTTCATCATGTTGTTCTTCCATTTCCTTTTGGTTCTACTTCTCTCTTGTTTCCTCATTTTCATCCTGCATTTCTTTCAAAAATTGATACATGTTGTTATTTGTCAACATGTTTCTTTCGTTTTGCAGATCATTCTTCCTGGTTAAGATTCTTTTTGGAGAGGGAATGGGGAGCTTGTGTTGGGGAGACTTTGAAGTGTTAGGTTGGCGATTGGATTGTTGATGGGATTGGTTTTTCTTTTCACCATTTTCCATTCTTTCGCAGGGGTTTTTGGGTGTTGAGGAGGAGGCTGAGACTATTTTGGACAATCTTTATCGTGATTGTAGTCATGGCATATTTTTCATTTAAATGGGATATGGACAATATTTATCGTGATTGTAGTCATGGCATATTTTTCATTTAAATGGGATGTTTTCATAAGATGGATGTGAGACCATATGTCTAGTGTTAGTTTAATGGCTTTTGGATGTCTAGTGTTAGTTTAATGACAAGGGAGGGATGACCAACCCATAGTAGCTTAGGGATGATTACCATTCCAACATCCTAACGTAAAGGAGGTAGGGATGAAAACCTAGTATAATGTCTATAAGCAAAGCTCCCTTTAGCATTATTACTTGGGTTTTTTCGCTTTACTTAAAGCAGAGTTACATGATGATAATGTCTTTGTGCTTTAAATATAATATTTAGTTGAAAAGGAGAGCAAAAAATGGCTTAACAAACAAAGAATGATAGACTTATGACTAGGTCAATATGTTATAGAGAGGAAAGCCAAGGTAGAGGTGAAATTGAAGAAACAGATTGAAAGCCAAGTGTAACATATTGAAAGCCAGGGAGTATCCTCTTACGACATGCTTGCTTTAAATAGGATCCAAGTGAATCCCTTTAACGAAGGCCAAGGTATCTATACATCTTTTCCTTGCTGCCTTAGGTAGGAGCCTAGGGGACTTGGGGGCATCTATGGACATGATAGATCACTTGACCAATGACAAACTGCAACATGGCTATGTATAATGTCCTATGGCTAAAATGGTAGTTTCTTTTAGAGTTAATTTTCTTTCTGCGTTTAATATCCAGAATTCCAAACAATAAATAATAAAATTGATCACTACAGATATTACATGACCATTTAATGCAGATTTTTTGGTGGACAAACACATCGTTTATCACGGTGACAAGAAAGATAAACTGGTAAAAGAAAATAAAGGCAAACCTCAAGGAGATCAAATGATCAAGATGCAAGACACAAGTAAGTTGAGAGCATAAAAGACAATACGAGTACATTTCCACAATTCTCCTGATAAATTAGAGTTTAGAAAGTGATTACATTGTAATGATCAAGAGTGAAGACACAAGTACTGGGAATAAGGGAAAACAAATAGGAAAATAGTGCAAAACATGTTGTTTAGCGGCAAATGTCAAAAACAACTCTCAAAAACACACTATCCAACGTCAAATCTGCTATGGAAACTCTCTTTACGCTATGTGAAGAAAGAGTGCAACTACAAACTATGTGAAGGAAGCTGAGAAACGCTATGTAAAGAAAGAGTGCAGCTACAAACTATGTGAAGGAACCTGAGAATGTACCAAAACGTCCATGATAGGCACCTGGATATGTTTATTCAGTCGCATTGTATCTTCTGGTCGTGCACCAAATGAGTCAGTTTAAAACTCCCTCCCTCCCCGTGAGCTTGCTTTTTTGCTTATTTGGGAAGCCCAGATCTTTTTCGTTTCTGAGTGTCAATAAGTGGGTGGAGTGGATTAAATGAAGCCTTATATGTATATGTATGGGAGTGGACTAACTGGGGAGTAATTTTTTCTCTCGAGTTATTTTTTCGACAGGTTTTTCGATGATCTTATTTTAAATTTTTGGTCAATTCAGAAGTTTGATCGATTTTCTGAGCATCTGGGTTGGTTTAAAATAGGGCAAAACCATTGGGGTAAGGTTTTGATATGCATAGATCTTTGATCCATGCAAAACTCAGACTAACCCTGAAAATCTAGTTGGATTCAAATCATTCTTTTGAACTGAAAAACGGATCTGTTTGCTCCCAAATTAACTTACTCCATATATATTTCTTATATTTCAATCTATAATTCAGTGGAATCTGGAGCCCGCCAACCCAATAGATATCCACTGTGACATCAAAGTTTGAAGCTGCTTGCAGGGGGCGATTTGAACCCGAGTGGAAAGCATTATTTCGCATTGTTGTACCCGACTTGAAAGGCCAACTCGGGTTGATCGCCGGTAGTGAAGAACAATTTCTCTAGGAGTATTTGAAGTTACAGCTGCGAAGCCATTAGAAGCCAGGGCTCCAAAAATCAATTGTTCCTTCCTTTCTATGTTGTCTGGCGACTATGGGAAACAAGAATGTGCAGGAAAAACTTGTAAGTGTGTAGTAGGTTTTCTTGTATTCATTGAATTTATCTTGTTACAATCCACCTAATTGTCCCCATTATTCATCCTTAACCAAAACATGCACAAGAGCGACTAATGAAAGCCCTACAGTTGGCCGGGATAATCATCACCTATTTTTATAGGATTAACTAATTTACAATTTTATGAACAATATGTTTATATATTGTCCATATTTGGTAAATGATATATGGAAATCAAGATCAAAGTATATAGAAGCTTTTTAGTCCAGTTCTAAATATTGATAATTTTTGGGAAAATTAGTAAATTTAATCTCAGAGAGTTAGCTAGAGTATAAAAATAATTAGCATCTTTGCAAAATTGAAGAAAGTTTTATAATATGACATGTGCTTCTAGGTGATAGGGGGGCTGGTAAATCTAGCCATGTTCCCAGATTCGTCAAAATGATTTTTTTTAGTTATTGGGTATTAAATCTATAATAAGTAATTTCCATAGGATCATAATGCTTATTAATGTTGTAAGTATGTTGAATGAAAGAATGAACAATAAGGGTATTTTTTTTTTCTCTCATACACTAACTGTGAATGAAACCTGTGGAATTGTAGATATGGATCGGGTACATGTATCATTTAAATTTTAATGCCAAGAAGCAAAGCAACAAATTGGGGAGAGAAACGAAGTCACTTCCTTCATGGTTTGGTGTGTTGTATTATGACAACACTATTAGGTTGCATGTATTCTATCACTATTACCCAATCCTTAGCCTTCATGGCTTGGTGTGTTGTATTATGACAACACCATTAGGTTGTTTGTATTCCATCACTATTACCCAACTTCACAATCCATATGCTTGGGTTAACTAAAATACTAGTATTAGTCTTTCTCTTTTTCTAAAAGTTACTTCTCCTGCCCTGACTTTTGCTAATGACCCAAACCAAAATAATACAATCTCGAAATAAATATATATCGGAGAAGAAAAAAATATAGAGAGAAGTAGTTGATATGGTTGAACCATCAGCCTCGATTTGCATAGCACGTTATAGACCTGTGAGTCATGGTATATATCAAGCTGTGATAATGGATTAGTTACTTTGCAATAAAAGAAAGAAGTATTTCCAAGATTTCCAAAGTTCGAGCAACAACTTTGTCCCACAAACGACGTATCTTCAGCCTGTTTGTGTATCTTCAGCTCATGAACGAGAATGATGTATCTCATCCAACTGATGAGATACATATTGTATATGTAGAATTGCAAATATATGTAGAAGCACACTCAACCAACCGATGACATATTGTAGACATAGAATTGCAAATATATGTAGAAGCATAGTGGCGGTGGAGGAGAAAGGGGGTAGAATGTTGCCAAAACTCATCGCATACAAATACAGAATGCTGCCAAAACTCACTGCATACAAAGATCATACAGAGATGCGTGGCGGTTTGGTAGTGGCGGATATAATGCATCATTGTCATCCTCTATACAATAAGATCCTCCAACTGGTGACATATTGTAGACATAGAATTGCAAATATATGTAGAAGCACAGTGGCGGTGGAGGAGAAAGGGGGTAGAATGCTGCCAAAACTCATCGCATACAAATATAGAATGTTGCCAAAACTCACTGCGTACATAGATCATACAAAGATACGTGGCAGTTTGGTAGTGGTGGATATAATGCATCGTTGTCATCCTCTATACAATAATATCCTCCAACCGGTGACATATTGTAGACATAGAATTGCAAATATATGTAGAAGCACAGTGGTGGTGGAGGAGAAAGGGGTAGAATGCTGCCAAAACTCACCGCATACAAATATAGAATGCTGCCAAAACTCACTGCGTACAGAGATCATACAGAGATACGTGGCGGTTTGGTAGTGGTGGATATAATGCATCGTTGTCATCCTCTATACAATAAGATCCTATTTAAAGACAATAGAAAGATAATCAATGAAGTTCCTTATGCATCGTCGTCATCCTCAAAAAAATCAGAGCCTATTTAAAGACCATAGAAAGATAATCAATGAAGTTTCTTATAAAAAGATTCGATGGAGTTATAAGACTAGAAACTTAGGTTATCTAACTTTGAGAAAACTTCATTGTAGATTCAATGAAGTTATACATAGGTGAAAAGTTAGGTTATATGTTATATGTCAGACCTCCGACAATAAGACATCGATTTTGTTATCCAATAGTATGTTTGATAAAATGAATTTAAATATTATAAGAAAATAACTTTTTTGGGGGCTTAAGTACAAGTTTGGAAAGCATGAAAATATTTTTAGTCGATGCTAAGGTAATTGACGGTCAACAATGAATCAAATGCTAGAGTCCCTACATTTTAATAAGACAAGTACATATTCACTTACTTATTTTTCAATATAAAATAAGAAAATAAAAATCAGCAAAGGATAAACATAAAAGTGAAAGTGATACTTAAACTCATCTCAATGTGTATGCAAGGGTCCACTCATACTCTTTACTTTTTGTTTCATATCACTTAATAGAACATCAAAATAATTTCTCCTTATTAGTCCCTGCCTTTAGGCAACATGACTATTGTAAACGGTTTTCCGTTTTCCATTAGTTCCTCACACAAATAAGGAAATTTAACCTTAAGTTTTCATCCTCTATTTCATTTACACTTTTTCTAGCCCTGTCAAATAAGCACACAATTTGTTTTAATCAATAGAAATCTTGAGGGTCTTATTTGGCCTCATATCGAGGCAAGGGATGGGAAATGGGTTTTAAACTTAGGAAACTACAGTGTACATGTTTTGACGTGAACTAATGCTATCTCCAGAGATAGCATTAGTTAGATAACAATTTTTGTTAGTATTCCATATCCTAACATTTCCTTAAACCATTGAAGCATCCACCCTTTAACCATTGAAGCATATGCCTATAGCGTGACTGCTCTTCATTTTGCCACATATACCCGTCATGCAAACTTAGGTAGCATATGCCCATAGCGTGATTGATCTTCATTTTGCCACATATACTGTCATGCAAACTTAGGTGGCTTTGTCCATCCTTTCCTCCTGGCTTACTGATAGCGAGTGCCTTCCTCCTTATACATTCGATCTATCCGGCACCTTACCGACAATATTCTTCATAATGTGTATGTATTTTGAAGCTTTCCGCCGACTTTCAAAATATAGTTGTGTTATAAAAAATGTTTGTCAAGTTTTGAATTCTTAAACTTTGCATTGTCAATCTTGTTTCTAATAGCCCTAGTGAACAATTCAAATTCGTGGAATTAGCATGGTTCACAGAAATGACGCTGAACAATCTTTCGAAAACCTTGCAGGCAGTTGCAACTTAATCGGGTTGAAATTGCTTAGGGCTGAAGGTTTTTTAGTTGAACTCTTTTTTCGTGTTGGGTAGTTATCAAAACTAATATATCTCTGTTGGGAGAACTGTCATGTCAATAACATCTCCAATGGGACTTGGCCCACATTGGCTAGAGGAGTAGGCATGTAAATAACAACTGAAGTGTCTTACCCTTTCAGCAGCCACCTTCCTTTGGAGAAAGATCAGCTTAGAGATAGGTTCTGAGTTGATCAGCCTTAGCCACCAGTGCAGTGGGTCAACCTCTATTTCTTCCTTTCTTCCTGGATTCCAACCAACGTTGTTTCTAACGACCATTTCCTTCCTCCAATCCCTGCAAACTAGGGTCTATCCATTTCTATCAGACTTGTCACTAGTCTACATAATTTCACTAGTTTGCATAACTACCACAAGAATATGTCAAGGTTAATATGAAACTTTGCTTAAACGTTTTTTAGTTTTGGGATATATATTTTCAAATTTATATCTATCCTCGAGGTATATGCATGTTCATGGTAGTGTGGGAACTTATTTTTTTTTTATTTGATAATATGACTTCTCTGTCATGAATATTTGGATTAGTCGAGACAAAACCGTCTTTTCTCCATCTCTATATTTATTCCCATGAGGTAATATAGGTTTCACACATCAGTAACTGTTTTTTTCCAGGATTTGTGGATGCCCATGTGAGTTTCCTTGCTTGTAGCATATGTTCTTAATCTTTATTTGTGTGATCAGGAGGATCGAATTAAACATCTGAATTTACGGGAAGGATGGCTACTGGAATCCTATGTGCAGTGAGGCATGTGGCCCCATTTGCTTCAGGGTCGAGCAACAATGGCAACAACCATAGCTCAAAGCAAAAGGTAGAGGAGAAGCCTAGTCAGTTTGTTACAAGTAATTCCATAAGGCCATCATCCTCCATTGAGATTGTTAATGTTGCTACTTAATGTCTTTCTACTCTTTCTTTTGAATCTATTACTGTAGAGAGTAAGACTAACCATAGTGTGTGCAGGTAACAACATTTTGGATGCAAACATTTTCTATATAGGGTAATAGAAAGACTCACTGCTAGCACAATTAGGATTGACAATAACTATCTTTTATGATGGGAACTTTGGGGATGGATTGTTTATTTTCAATTTTATTATCACACTTTTATTAATTATTTGCAATCTCTCTCTCACACAGTTCAATTCCTTTTATTAATTATTTGCAATCTCTGTCACACACACAGTTCCTTTTATTAATTATTTGCAATCTCTCACACACACTTAATTCATTCATTTTCATTAATGGCTTTTGGAGGAAATGTTTTTAATAATTATTTGCAATCTCTCTGTTAATTCATTTTTATTAATGGCTTTTGGGGGAAATCACACATTTTAATTAATTGAGGGGCACTCACATAGTTCAATTCTCAATGACAAGCAAGCTGTGATTTTTATTTTTAGAGCTGTAAAATTTATTTCCAGATCTCAATAGAGCGAGCACAACACATGCAACTATTTTTATTTCCAAATCTCAAAAGAGGCAATTATTTTTATTTTCAAATCTCAATAGAGCGATTTTTATTTTAATTTAATTGCTGGGCAATTCTCAAGAACCAACATTAATTCTTTATTTTAAATAATTTTCGAGCAATCACACACAACATTTTTTTTTCAAAATACTTGTTTTTTCTATGAAAATCTACCGTGTTAGGGACTTGAATATAGAAAGTAATTCTGCAAAATACCTTGGTTCAACAGTAGATCCAGTTGAAGCACCACCACTAGTTTCAATCGATAAGTATCTGTAAAGGAAGAGACTTGCTTTTGAAGCAAACGAGGCATAGAATCTCAGCACCAATAGACCAAGCTACTACACTAATAATAGGCACTCACCCTCGCAATTGTTGCCACTACCTTTGCCCCTAGAACCATAGGAACAAAGCCCAACATTATAGAATAAATGGAGCCATAAAAGGTGAGATTCAAATTTCTCATGCTATTTTCCTCCCCTAGACATTACCCTATCCTTCGCTAACTCAAGAGAATCTGAGAGCAAGGGAGAGTCATGCAAGGCGTAGCGAACGACAACCTCTCCCAATAGATATGCATAGATATGCAGTCGAGTCCCTCTGGACAAGCAAAGCCTGTCATACATAAACTTGACTATTTTAAGTAGCCTACGGGTTGAGGATAGGAATAAACCTTCGATAGTGGATAGTATTCACAATAAACCGTGAAGAGTAAGCCAATACTTTATTTGCTGAGTAACCATGTACGACTATTCCAAACTAGATATACAGAAAAACTCCTGGCCTGCGTTTCCAGTAATAGAGAGACGGTTCTGCACCCCATCCTTCTAAACATAAATAAAGAATGTAAAGATAGGTGCTGCGAATCAAATCATGTGAGTGTATCAGGCTATGACTCCCAACTTTTAGCTTTTATCCCTTCTATTGGTTACCATTGAGGTGATCAGAACTCCCAATGCCACGTGACACATGTTGGGATGAAATAGATTCCTTCATTGACACTTGTTGGGCACTCGACATTTCCTTGCTCCACGACACCACCAAACCAACACCGTTACTATATAAAGTATGAACATCATTCCATGGTGGACACATCAATTCATCCTCAATTTTTAGCCTTCAACTCACTTGTGCTACTGGGCAAGGTGAAAATTGTTTTACGATCCCATAAAATTTGAGGGCACGCGCATAATCATGACACCAACCTCTAACTAATTACTTTGACTGGACAAGTTTGAGATTAACTACAAAGGGTTGTGAACTGTAGGCATCAGATGCTGGAGAGTTTGGGAAATATATATAATTATAATATATATTTATATATTTAATTCTGTGTATATAAATACAAATAGGTGAATCGTGAATGATTTGATTGTACACATGGGAACACGTAACTAGAGACAAAGCTATATTGGAGGAATATTATTTTTATGATTATTTTTTGTTCTTTTGAGATTGGTGGCAAGTGGGGTTTGATTAAGTTTAGGAAATTGCAGACATAAATTTAACAAAAACCTCGACACTATTGTCTCTTTGTTTTGCTCCACTCTAATTGCTTTTTGTCTATGATACCTTTTTCATTCACAAAGTTTGAAAGAAAAAATAAAGGGATCTCAACGGTAAGTGCTTCAATCCCATTCTCAAATGATTGGAGAATCTTCTTTCTCAAATGTTTGGAGAATCTCCTTTCTCAACTAAGCTTTCCCATGTAGCTCTCCATCAATGTGTTGCATTATATGCTTTAAAATCTCTTTTAACATGAGCTTAAGCCGTTGAAAAATTCATTTGAAATATTACTTTCGACAATGATCTCTATTCATTTGAAAGATTACTTTCGACAATGATCTCTATGTAATTCTGAGACTCTTGTGAGACTCGAAGCAAAGCACAAGTATTCTAATAAGTCAAGTTTGTGCTTCTGAGACTTGAAGCAAACAAAAGAGATGCAGTGGCGGGGTGACCTGACCGTGAATCCCTCGCTCAATTCCTACTCACACTTCAACATGTAGTGCCCATGCATTCTCTTGAATCTCAATCAGCCGAAGGCAGGGGCTTGTTGCCCTTGCAACTCCCCTTGTTAATTTTAAACTTCATAGTTGTTGTGGGATGAAAATCAATATAAAAATAATTTTATTTATAAAAAAATAAGTAAATAATTTATTAAATTATGATTTAATTTAATAGGTAATATAGAAGGCGAGAATGATAATCATTTATATTCAAATTAAAATATAAATGAAATTTAATTATATTATTCATTGTGAGGAAAAATAATAAAGTTAGAAAAGATATTTCTAAAGTGGAGTGGATGGATTTTTACTAATTAAAATCATTCAAATTTAATCTAATGTATTTTTAGTATAATGGATGAAGTTTTCAAATCTTATTAATCCCATGCATTTTAGGTTTGGAGTATAAGAATTGATTTGATCTATTTTTAAGTGTAATGTTAGTTTCAATAATATTAATCAATTACAATTAATTATTTTTAAATTTTTTCTTATAAATTTAGTTTTAATTTTTGAAAATATATAAATTTAATAAATAGATAAATTGAATAATTTCACTTCTTATTTAACTTCATTTTGAGATATTATTAATGGTCATTGATCACTAAGTTAATGATTCACCACTTCTCTCAAACTCATATTAATGATCATTGATCACTAAGTTAATGATTCACCACTTCTCTTAAACTCAGGTGCAACTAATATGCTTATTTAATTTGGTTTCCATAACGCATCATCTCGTATAATAAATGTCTACTAAGATTTTGATAACATTGGTTGACATTGTAGAATCAAATAATTGACATATTTTTTTATTAATTATGAGAAATTATTTTGATAATTGTAACAACCCTAGTTAATTATTCAATTATCATGATTAAATATTAGTTTAATAAATTATTAATTTAGATTTTGTTGAAGACTTATTTTATAATATAATTGTATTAGGAGATGGACCAATTTATGGGAAGGATAAGGTGGTTGAGTGATTAATGAAGAGGAGGCGGTGGATAATGAAGGGGGAAAGGAAGATAAGGCAAGGGAGAGCACTCGAAAAGGAAAAAATCTTTTGGGGAGGAGTATTTTGATATTAGGAGAGGGTGAGAAAAGTTGGAGAAGAGGAGGAGAAGGGAGGAACAGTTTGGGGACTGCATCTGTTTTACTGGTTTTAATTGCAGCTTGCTTGAGGACTCTCACAGGGGCATGTGTTGCTGGGAATTTTGGGCTCGGGGGCCAGGAAACTGTAAGGAATCTTGGGGCTAGGGAGCCGGATAGGTTGTTCCTAGCTGGCTGGGAGGTTAATCAGTTTGGGCAGAGCTTCAATTTGGACAGAGCTTCATAACAACATCAATTTGAGGTAGATATGTTTTATTATCATCATTATTATGTTGTTGTTCATTATTGTTATATTGTTCATTATTATTATATTATTTTTTATTCTGTTGAATAGTGAATAAAGAAGAAATTATGATAGCATTTATATATCTAGATTTATGTTTTATAGGGCTCTGCCTTGACAGTCTTTACACATGGTATCAGATCCCTAGTTTAAAAACTAGGGCCTAGGCCTACTAGGATAAATGCTATGCCTTATGATCCTTAGACAACCATGAAAACCTGGGCATGCAACCTTGAAACCCTTACAACCCTCTAACAAAAAAAAAGAAGTAAAGTAACCTACATCCCTTTAACAACCAAAAATAACCCAGAAAAACTTAAAACTGTAGTAAGATGAAGGGGTAGGTGGTACAAAAGAACCCCAAAATGTCTATGAATGTTTTGGAACTTATTAATCTCTGAAAACTAACAACCTGTGCACACCTGTAAGAAGCCCCACCTGTAAAAAGGGCACAATTTTTTTTTTAATTAAACATGACTTATAAAAGAGGTAAAAAATATTATATATATATATATATATATAAATTGGTGGTATATGCGCTTAAGTGAAGCATCCTAATACCTAAGTCACCATCCATACGCCAAACTCCAATTCAATATACAAACCAACGCAAGCTCAATGAAAGCGCCAAGCCTGAGAGGCATCCCACATTACTCATCCCAAAGTAAATAAAAATTTTGGGCATACAAGCCCAATCTCTGTTTCAACAAGGAAGCATACAACATGCAGCCCAACAAGGCAGCATGCAACATCAAGACTACACCATAAAGCAATGAAAGTCTTTACAATAACCTTTCTTGACATCGTAAAATTCATTTTCTTGAAATTATTTTTTTATAAGTTTATTTTAATACTCGAAATGATACATTTTTTATTATCAAAAATGATTTTGATTACATTGGTTGACCATGTAGAATCCAATAATTCACACATTTTTTTTTATTAACTATGAGAAATTATTTTGATAATCTTGGTCGACATTGGGGAATTCTTTTATAGTTATTTTTGAAAAACCTTAATTTTTTTTTTCAAAGAAAGAAAAAACTTTATATTCATAGAAAAAAGAATATACAAATTGTCCTCCAAAAAGTTTAGACTTTCTCTTTCACTTACAGTTCATCATAGTGTTTTCTCTATCCCAATTCCTTTTTAAAAATAGTTCTATATCTCACCTTTTCTTAAAAAAATAAAAATAAATTACATGCAAATATATATCCCAGGTTAATACATTTTTATAGCCTAAATTTCAATTCCTTGATAATCTAATTTTCATAAAATTCCTGAAGGATGAAAGTAACACCATCCAAAGTTAAAGAATCCTTTGATAATTTTTCTGCTTTGCCATTTAGTTCTCGGTGAATATTTTTGCAAGAGAACCATTCCAAGTTGTCAACAAAGTCATGTGCTTGGCTCATTAAGGGATGAGGCCTTTCCATTGATCCAATCAACCACCACCTAGGAATCACCCAAAACCTGCAACTTCTGCAAATTTATCATGTTTACGTGTAGCAATAGAGCCCATAGAGTTGCTATTTCGGCTTTGTTATTTGTACCTGTCCTAGGCACGCATTTTATTGTAAAAAAGTGTGTCCTTGAGATATAAAGTAAAGCACCTACTCCACATATGGGGGGTGGCCCTGGCTGGCCCCATCAAAGAAGCCCTAGGGAATCCCCTCAATGACCTATGGCAGAGTTGGGTTTTTGCCCCGCTTTCCTTTTGGTTCAGCCTTGAATTCTCCAACTAATTTGATAATCAGTCCAACCACCACCTCATAGGGAATAAAAATGTTTTGTAAGATTGCATTGTTTATTGCCCACCACAATAAATAAACAAAGACGAATGGAATTGAATTATAAGACTGGACTCCAGAATCCTCCTTCCACTGTTTTACCCAATTAACAAGATCTTCACCTGATTGCATCCTCTGGAAATTTAAAACTTTATCAATCTCAATCCATACTTGTAAAGCAAAAGGGAACTCAATGAACAAATGATGAACATACTCAGAGTTTGTTTTGTAGAGGGAACACCTATTTGGCCCGCACCACCCCCTCTTCAGTCCATTATCCCATGTCAGAATATTATTCTCCATCGCCATCCATGGGATATTTTTTTCTTTGTTTGGGATCTTTCAAGCCCAAACAAACTTCCACCACCATTTCCTTTCTCCAGAAAATCCTTCTTCCATGCTTTGATATCCAAGTTTTACAGTATACAATCCCCTTTTTTCATCTCTTGTCCAATATAGAGAATATTCTTCATCTTGAGCAAAATAAAATTTAACTTTAAAGAGTAAACGTATCCCCCCCACAATTGATCGTTCTCTCCTTCCAAATCTAACATTCCAGTAGTTTTCCATTCACTTATGCCTGCTATATCCAAGTTTGCATTTGAGGCATCATTTAAATATAAAATTACATTGATGTGAAGAGTATTTAACATATTTTCCAGGAACTTAAAACCATTACCTACACCTACCCAGGGGTCTTCCCCAATTATAACTTGTTTCCCATTTCCCACGCTCCATGATAAGTGATTTTCGATGATTGGGAAAGCCTCCACTAGGGCCTTCCAGCAGATCGAAACATTTTGAGTATTCTTTCTTAGAGACAGAATCCATTCTATGAAAATTTTCCCTGGTAAATACTTGGAGGTAATAAATCTACCTAGAGCATGTCATTGTGTAGCAACCTCCACATAATTTTTGCAAATAAAGCTCGGCTAAACCAAACCAAGTTCTTGATTCCCCATCCTCCCATCTATTTTGGCATAGCCAATTTTTTCCACTTAACTAAAGGGAAGCTTCTCTTCTTTGAATTTCCATCCCATAAAAAATGAAAACATAATTTCCTGATTTTGTGTAAAATAACCCTTGGTATTTTTGCTATGGAAGCTTAGTAAACATGAATATTGCTTAGCACTGCATTCAAAAGAACCAACCTCCAACCCCTTTAGAGCCAACGATGGGCCCAAAAAGAGATTCTTTTTTGGATTTTTATGAAGAGCCATAACCAATCTATTAAGGAATAATCATTAGGTTTAAGAAAAAATCCCAAGTACTTTATTCCTTCATCGAGGGGAGATTGAGGGAACAAAAATCAACCTCTCAACTGAGCTACAACCTCCACATGAAGACCATTAAAGAGCGCTTAAGATTTTTCCTTATTGACTTGCATTCTCGTAGATGTACAAAACAGTTATAAAATATTTTTCAAAGCTTGAAATCCCGACAACGTTCCTACACCAAACAAAATCACATCATCAACAAAAACCATATGTGAAAGAATTTTAGAGTTTGTGATCCTATTTCCATTTAGAAGACCTTCTCTTTGAGATTTTTTTATCAGCGAGCTTAAACCTTCTGCAATGAGAAAAAACAAGAACAGAGAAAGGGGGCAACCTTGTCTGAGTCTTATAGAGGATTGGAATAGGGGAGAGGGGATTTCGTTTATGAGAACATCGAAGGAAGGGGTTTCAAGGAAATCCATAATCTATTTGACTATTTCAATGTTCATGCCCAACTGTATCAATGCTAGTCAGATACAAGTCCAGCTTACTCTATCGTAAGCTTTTGACAAGTCAAGTTTCATAACAAAGGAGGGGATTTTTTTTAACTTTATAGAATGGATGACTTCTTGAGTAATGGAGGCAACATCATGGATTTTTCAATTGAAAAGGAACCCATATTGTTCTTCAGATATGAAACTATTGAAAATCGGCTTCAATCTATTGGTGATAATATTTGGAATGAGTTTGGAAATACGATTGCAACATGATATGGGGCGGAAATATTTGAAGGAAGACAGGGCTTGTGTTTTCTGAATAAGGGCTAGGAAGGTAGAGTTATAGGAACCCCACACCTTTCCTATCCTTTTAGATTCATTAACCACTTTAAGTAAATCCCACTTGATCTACGTGTCAGTCAATTCAATTGATTGAAATTTGTTACATTAAATTATCGACCTGGGGATCATAAACCAATGAAGTGTAATGCAAAATATATGTAGGGACTAGTCCTACTCTATCCTATGATGCATAAGGAAAGTAAATTGTCCACTAGTTCAGTTGCAAAAAAAGAGTTTTGCTTAGTTGTAGAAAATAGAGTATGCAAAATAACTCATTTAAACACAGAAAATTAGGTTCTAATTGCTTGAGACTAAAAATCCACTGAATTCTTAAGCATAGTATTGCAATTACTATATTCGAAAGATCAATCATTTATTCAATTACTGATCTTTGTATATTATTTTGTCATGTGTAATAAATCAGAACTGAATTAACTGCAGAAAATGAAAGAAACATAATTATAAATCAGACGACGAGAAATCTTGTAAATAATTCACACAACTGGAAATGTAAATAAATCACGCAACTAAAAATATAAATCTCACAACAAGAATATGAAATAGCAACGAACTTGTCCTCAGGGGGCCTTCTCGATTCAAAGAACACTACTTGAACAATTGTATGCGACTAAAGAATGATAAACTCAGAACATGAATTTAACTCCCAAATGTAGAAATCAACATTATGTATTAATCAACAATTTGATTACACTCATTAAACATCAAACTAAATATGTTTATCATAGTTTGATATCACACATTTATACAATGAAATGAGATCACACAGATCCACTTGAATCAGATTTCTCACAATTTTTCTTAACCAATTACATATGTGATTATATTAAATCAGATCTAATATACTTTGTGGATGTGTAGAATTATCTTTGATCATCCACGTATTTGAGAAGTTCATGACACGATGCATAAATTTCTCCAATGCAATCTCGCCCCTCTAGTGAATTGATTTTTTGAAGTTGATTTTGCACAATTCTACCATGTGTACATGTTCACTGTAGCTTTGAATTTTTTGGTACGTTGATCTAGAGGATCTTCAAGCAAATCTGATAAGTGGATGAGTTGGAGGAGTTGATTTGGCATCTCTCTCTAGTTGAGGTTCAATCTTGGAGCGTGCCCAACCTTATAAAACATCAGCTCTGCTACATAAACGATTTTTAGTAGCTAACAGATGCATATTTCAATAATTACATAATCAAATATTATGTAGCAACTGATAAAATAATAACTATTTAAATTAGATTGCATAAGAAAGAACATAATTATGCTTAAGGATGAACAATTTTCCTCAAGTGATCTTCCAAGTACTGATTTTGTAGCTAGGTAATGTTATTATGGAAAAAAGGGTAGAATATGATTTAACCTGGGGTTATGGAGGAAGATTTTATGGCAAGAAAAAGTGACAAAAAGAGTGAATTCTAAGGACCGAACACTACTCATAGAATCCCAAATACAATTCGACCGTTAGGTCGTCGGGCCTGGGACTTTTGAATCTTTGAAAATATGAGAGGGTTTGATGCATTTCCTTCTTTGATATCTCTTCTTGTAAAGCAATATTCATTTCATTAGATATAATGGAAGGAAAAAGAGTAATAAGCTTCAAAATCTTGGCTTTGGGGTAATTTGTTGGTTCTTTGAACATACTTGAAAAATAATTTTTACTTGCTCTTGAAATATTGTCTTGTCCTGACACCTTCTGTCCATCAACACCCTTTATTTCCTAGATGGTGTTTGTCATTCTAGGATAGCTAGCATACTTGTGAAAAAAATTTGTGTTGTTGTCTCCATTTTGAATCCAAACCGCTCTACTCTTTTAACGCCATTTGGATTCTTCATTCTTTAGCAAGTCCTATCGTTCCTAGAAAGGACATCTATTGGCATAAGGGCCATAAACATTGCATATTTTGAGTGAGGAGTTGAATTGTCTATCCATTACTTGAACCAAGACGCAAGAAGGGAATATTTAGCATCCAACACTTTAACCTTCGGATTGGAGGCTATTAGAAGTCCACCTAAGAGATGTCATAAACAAGGGATGAAAAGAAACATACCCCATTGTTGAACCACCTCTGCATTAAAACTAAAAATGGATTCCATCCGGTTGATTGAGTGATATCTACCATTTTTTTATGTTTTTAGAACTACGCATTACCCCATGGTATGAGCTTGAATGAATGATCTATTGTACCGCCACCGTCATCTGACGATTTAGAGCTGAACACTAATATCTTAACCTAAACCCTAACATTCCAGTCGATGTCCATTGTTATCATATAAGTGATAATCCGTTTCAGATTTGAAATATGTTTGAAAAAACCTAATGTTTATAAATCTTTAGTAATAAGAAGGTTTATTGTATTAAACTCCGTATGGTATTAAAAGCTAATGCAACAATAACAACTATAAAGTTTTATGTAAGTCACAATAACACTACCAAACTTATCTTTGATTTATATTTTATAAAGTTAATTTGTTTGAAACTTTAAAAAGGATAAAGACAATGTATTTGCAATGATATTACATCATTATTTTTGGTTTAGCTTCCTCGACTTCCACCTTGAAGTTTTTAGTATTTCCACAATGTTTATTTTGTAAATGCAATATTCAAGACCATGGTTGTTGCATGCTTTCCGTCTATTATGTCCTTCCCAATCTCAACTAGAAGTTTCTAGTTGATGCATTCTAATGAATCATTGATTGACTCTTATTGTTTCTCGAGATTATTGGCACTCTTGCTTGAGATCATTGCTTCATATTCCAGGATGCACAATGGTTCGGGTCAAAGTATATTAATAGTAACCAATTACATCATAATAGGAAATAGAGAATAAATAAACAAGTATAACATAAAGTAAAGAAAAAACAAATTGATATTAAGATTGCTAGGCTAGTATTGATGCTTGGAGTTTTCTTTGCCTATTTGTTTGCTCTTGATTTCAAACCTCATCACCAGCTACCTCACTTGCTCACTAGTATTGTCGAAATCAATAAATCATGGTATTAGGTCATAGTTTTTGAGTTTTTCTTTCTTATTGTAATGTCCCATTTTGACCTAGGGAAGGAAATTTACTTACAATCTAATTGTATTTTTATTGCTTATTATTTGTGGAACTGATCCAAATTATTTTCGGCATGAAATGAGAGCGGAGATATAATAAAGAAATGCACAGAGATATCGCAGATATTCAATAATATAAAAGAAATGTATCAGAGATGAAACCATAAACACAAATATACAGTAATACACGATTTCTATTAATGAAATAAATGTACAAAGACTCTAAAAATATAGAGTAAAAGACTCGCTAGAATGGTGGTAACTTATCTCTAAGAAGAGATGTGACGACTACTCGCATTCGCAAGAAGATGATTACAATGAGGCTCTGAAGGCATTTTTACAATAGACAGGAATTCCCAAAACCCTAGACATCCAAAAACCTAACCCTAGGAGATGAAGCGCCAAAAGTCATGTGGGCCCCGTTTGGGTAAGTTAGTACATTAACTTCCCGGGGTCGTAACTTTTGCATACGATCCCCATTTTAGGCGCATGATAGCCCGTTGGAAAGTTATCATCGTGGAGATTCATTTTAGGCACAATATCGAAGGAACCACCATATTGCAAACTTGTTTTCCCAAAAAACATCATTTAGGGCCTCAAAATGGCCCTAGAAGTTAAAAACTGCTAAAACTAGTAAATTACCAAAATTGCTAGAAAATTGTTTTGGGCCAGTTGGAAAAGGTGGGTGGCCACCAATATCCACCTGGATCAATCCTCCCTCCTTAGGAATAAATGGTCTCCATTGCGTTGAGTGCTCGGGGGAGAGGGAAAAGCGTCTGCTGAATCTGCATCTTGATGAGTTGCTTGCCTTGTTGGAGAAGTTGTGTTGCTTAGCTTGTTGAAGGTTGTCACGAACATGTGGTTGGAAGGGTTGGACCTTTTTAACCAGTTTGGATACATGAGATTATTTTGTGCAGAAGGAATATTTACACTTTGTTGCAATCTTGTCGACCTGCTTCTGTTGGATAGAAGGTGCTTGGGCCAAGGCTCTAGTGGTTGCAGTATCCTTCTTTTCACCTTTTGAACAGATTGTGAAGAAGCCGAATTTTGTAGTATCAGATACTACCTTGCGACACTATTTAGGTGGAAAAGTAGTCAAAACTACCTCTAGTATTTTGTAGAGATGACCCCCTAGAGAAACAATGACACTACGGGGTCGAGACTCATAAACAACATGGCGTCTCCACATATATGGCTGGCCCAAGAGAACTTCACATACATCCAGTGGGGAAACATCACATAATACCTCATCCTTGAAGGGATGGATGTCGTATGACAATCGACACTGCTAGCCGACACAAAGATCTCGTCCTTAGCAAAGCCACCTGATGTTGTATGGATGCAGGTGTGGTGTTGTCGACAATCCCAACTGTTTGACGACCTCTGTTGAGATGAGGTTCTTTTGGCTTCCTCTATCAACAATAAAATGCAGCAGGGTCCCCTTCACCCACATCTATGGATGAAAAAGGCACTCCCCCTCTTCAGGATCTGTTGGTTCTTCTGGTTGAATTGTTGTGGTCGCGACAATAGCAATGCAGTATGCATCGATGCTCTGTCTTTTACCAGCATTTTCATAATCATATTCTGAATCAGGGTTCGGCTCCTTGTCTTTGATCTCGACCACCAATGAATTTTTTGAGCAACATTCATCGGTGTTGTGCCAGGGGATTTTGTGGAAATTGCACCATTTTCCGGTGTCCTTCTTCGTCTTCCTGTGACCCTTCTTTTCCTGTGGCTTAGGCTGGTTTTCAGGAAGCTGTTTGTTAGGTCCGTTTTTATCATACTTTGGTTGTTGCGGATTTGCAGACCCAAACTCCCGTTTGTTTTGGTGCTTAAATTTATGCTCAATTTTAACAACATATCGATAAGCAGCACCGAGTGATGACATGTCCAGAAAATCCATTTTAGTTTGGATGTATCTGTGTAAATCCCCACGGCATTTCAGAACCAAATGTCGTTCAGAGTCTTTGATACCCAACTTGGTGCGCAATGTATGGAAGGTAATGGTGAACTCCGGAACTGCTTGGCCCCTCTCTTTCCGCAGTGTGGTCCATCTCATGTACTGGTCCTCATATTTTCCAACAAGGTCATACTGTTCCTTTACCGCATCTACAAAAAAATCCCAAGTGGGCTCAACCCCATATATTTCAGACTCCTCTGTGGAACTCTGCTCCCAGTAAGTTTCCCACCAATGTTTGACATGGGGGAGAGCCTTAAGGAGCACGAAGATGATCTTTTCTCTGTCGAAAAAATTGTGAACAAAGAAATAACCTTCTAAAAGATTTAACCATTTATCTAGGGCATCCACATCTATCTGACCTTCAAATATAGGAATATCAAAATTGACCTGTACCTTAAAAGGCGAGGTGCCTCCAAAGTGGTCGCTTGATGAAGATGTGCCTGATGCTATCGAGAGGCATTAAAGGATGTGGTAAAAATTCTCCATCATTTCGTCCCTTTGTCGCGTGAGAGCTTGCTCAAGCAATAGACTTATAGGATCGTCTGCTCCTTCGTTTTTCCTTTCTTCTGCCATGGAGGGTTTCTTGGACATGCAAGAATGATTGTCTTCAAGAGAGACAAGCTCAAGACCCAACTTGCTATACTCAAACCTCATCGGGGACATGCACTGAAAAACAATCAAGAGCATCCTGCTCTAATACCACTGATCTGGATTATTTTCGGCACAAAATGAGAGTGGAGATATAATAAAGAAATGCACAGAGATATCGCATATATTCAATAATATAACATAAATGTATCAGAGATGCAACCATAAACATAGATATACAATAATACACGATTTCTATTAATGAAATAAATGTACAAAGACTGTAAAAATATAGAGTGAAAGACTCGCTAGAATGGTGGCAACTTATCTCTGAGAAGAGATGTGACGGCTACTTGCATTCACAAGAAGATGATTACAATGAGGCTCTGAAGGCCCTTTTACAATAGACAAGAATGCCAAAAACCCTATACATCCAAAAACCTAACCCTAGGAGATGAAGCGCCAAAAGTCATGTGGGCCCCGTTTGGGTAAGTTAGTACATCAACTTCCCGGGGTTGTAACTTTTGCATACGATCTCCATTTTAGGCGCATGATAGCCCGTTGGAAAGGTATCATCGTAGAGATTCATTTTAGGCACAATATTGAATGAACTTACATATTTCAAACCTATTTTCCCAAAAATCTTCGTTTACGGCCTCAAAATGGCCCCAGAAGTTAAAAACTGCTAAAAATAGTAAATTACCAAAATTGCCAGAAAATTGTTTTGAGCCAATTGGAAAAGGTGGGTGGCCACTGATATCCACCTGGATCAGGAACACTATTAAACATTGTCACTTCAAATTATATACATGTGGACCGACATATATGTAAA
Source organism: Picea engelmannii (assembly GCA_009831015.1). Taxonomy (NCBI): domain Eukaryota; kingdom Viridiplantae; phylum Streptophyta; class Pinopsida; order Pinales; family Pinaceae; genus Picea; species Picea engelmannii. The sequence continues at coordinate 56,740 of ML795356.1, forward strand.
CACTATAAATGATTATTATTATATTGTTAATGACAAATGTGATGTGATTTACTTCTAACATGCAAGTATTAATTGAAGAATCTTAGTACATGGGTACCAGGTTTAATGATATGTTTTAAATGCAATATTATGCAGGAGAATCTGCTCTCATTGAAAAATCTAAATATTGAGCAGACCAATGGTCTCGATGTTTGCCCAAGAAGGGGTTTCTATTGTAAAATATTCAAAGTTTACAAACATAGATTTAGAAGGTTCTAAGATATGGTTAGGTGTCACTAAGAGTTATGAGTCATTGTAAATAAGTCATTTTTTGAAGGAAGTATTTGATGGAGTCATAAAGAGACCTAGGAACGAGTTGCAAGCTTGTAGGAAGTTGTTTTAGTGAATCACTAAAGGGATAAAGATCTAGTTCTAAAAATAGAAACAATTAGCATGAATTCAACAATCCGTTGGTGTGTTGGCAATGCCTTACACCATGCATAAATATGTAAGTTGGAGGGAAAGATGGGGTTCACTTCAGTTTTCCTTAGAGACAGGTTTTGGCCATAGAAGAGTAGGTTAGGATCTTTTAAGCATGTACAATTTTATTGTTTAATGAGCAGAGAAATTCATCAATTACTGTGTGTTTACTCTTACACAGTCTGTGTGAAATGTGTTTGAGTTTGATGGATGTTGGTTAATATAGAGGTAACTAACTTGTGCGTGAAATCCTAATGAGAAGACATTCAATCTGTGTGAATGAATGACTGTAACTGAAGGTTTGAATGAATTTATATCTGAGTTGGGCCAAAATACAAAGTATTTATCTATGAGTGAATGGTCTCACGAGGTTTGTGCATGTTAAGAGGTGATAGTTACAGGAATACGAGGTTCCTGTAGAGAGGTTGAATGGAAATCAGAGTTGAATATTTAATCACGGGTTTCTGTGTGAATTTAACCATGTAGAACGAGATTGTAACTTGTTAAAGGGAAGATGCTCGTGTGAGTGGAAAAAAAGGGCAATTAAGTCTTTGTTGAAGACATAGATCAAAGTGGAAAAATAATCATCGAATGGAGATGCTCTTGTTATTGTGGCACAAAGAAAGAATGTGGATTTGTCATTAAATATTTTCTTTTTGTTCTAGAGAGAACAAAACATTGAAATAGTGTTGAGTAAGCAGTGACCAAAATGCAGCCTGGGCGCCAAGTCCGAAGTCAAATGAATACAAAATAATTAAAGTCAGTTGTGGTATTGGTATGGTTAATGGAAATTCTCCTAGATCGGGTATTGAAATTGATGTGCCAATTTGTTGAGCATTGATGGAAGGGGTGCCAAAGTAGTTACCTTTGTAAGTTAAATGAATGTTATGTTCCTCGATTCATGACTTGAATTCCTTGTTGGGCGTTGATTGTGAAAGAAATAAAACAACAGACTAAGATCGGGCATTGATAACATAGGAATATGAGTCTCTTTGCAAAGGCATATTATTCCATTTGTAGTTGCATTGAGAGCATGGTAATTGTGGCCATGTGAATCGCCTTTAGGACAACACGTTGAATTCTGAATGGGACACTGCAAATAGAAATCGTCCAGTTGATAATGAATTGAGGAAGCCATATCAGTTTTCATAAAGTTACAAATGAGAGGTGACCAAAGGAGTTCAGAAACTATGCATGAGATATGCCAAGTATCAAATAGTGGTATTAAAAGTCTTGTCTGTAAAGTACCCAACACAGAAAATATTGCAAAAGTCATTCGGATTCAATGATGATAAAAAGGTATGCCATTTGAATGATAATACATACGCCTTATGAATCATAGAAGATACATATGAGTATTTGACCATGAGAGAGAATTAGTGGGAGGTGAGAGAATAAGTGTTCATAAGTTTTATTATTTTATTTATTGAGAAAGGATTGTGTAATGGATCCAAGAGGTTTTGGTAACTCTTGAGATTCAGGTAGTTAGTATGAGAGTCTTGCAGAATTCAAACTTATTGTTGTTTCCTGTACAAATGTATTTGTTAATGATTAAATTGCTAATGAGGAACTGAGCCCGAAACACAGTGAGGTGAAATGAAATAGAAAGGACAAAATTTGATATGAAGCTATAGGAACATTGTTTTCCAGCAACCACAGATTAAGAAGGTTTTGTGTTGCAACCGAATGTTGTTAGCATTAAAAAATCTTGCCAGCATTTTGGTGGCATCATCACATGTCAATGATAAATGGTTATGGATGAGCTTGTGTTGTAAACTAACCTACAAGTTGAATAGGATATGTGATAGCTAGAGAAGTGTGATGTTAAGTGGTCGATGTCATGGACACCGAATGCGAAATGGTATGATATGAATCATCCTTATGTTATTTTATATTGGTTCAAATGCATTTCTATGATATTGGGTAAGTGCAGGTTTTTAGGTGGCACGACTGCTTGAAACTAGACATTCAATGGAAAAGCTCCCAGAATGCAACACCACAGTATGGCCGATGATATGGTTTTGACTCTAGTTCTATCTATAGGGGTGGAGGTATTTTCCACCATTTATCTTTCAAAACTTGGAGTCATGGGAGGGTTGTGTTAAGTCAAACTCCCCTAGATGTGTGATGGTGACTGTCAGTTTCCTATTGTGGAAGCTTAGTCAAGGTAGTTGATACTTATTCTTGCGGGTTCTATCTAGATTTAGGTCAATATATTTGACATTCCAATATAGTTTAGCAGAGGAAGGATATAATATGGAATATGTAAGTAGGTTAGGGAGGAAGGGTGATCTGAGTAGTTGAGAATGAAATTGGGTTTTAATCATGTAATCACGATGCTTGAATTATTCTTCGTTCTTTGATATTAAATTCTTAACTTAGTTATGATGATCTAGATGAATGTTTCATTCATTTTAAATGGTTGTGACTGATGAAATTATGCTATTATGTTAGTGCATATGATTGATTAATTCATTATGAGGTTTATTGCACTATCGACTTGGTTGTGAGCATACATGACTTTTGCATTGGATGTGATGGTTATTTTCATTAGTACATGAACGATCTATGTATGCACTAATTATGCATACATACCTTGCACGTGTACACTAGTATTATTATGACATGTATTAAAATGAATAGTATTGTTATTTGTCATGGGCGTGTGATGTCTTAGTATATTTGATTTAATTTGATTTAATGTTATTATAAAATTGATTCAGGGTTAATGTGATTGATTAGATTAATTGATTTATTTAGAGTTAATGACATTTATTAAATTATTGATTTAATTAGATATTTAAATTTAATATATTATTTGGTATGTGTTGATTCAAATTAATTGAAGTTTGGGGTGAATTGATTTAAAACCTATTCAATTGATTTCCTTATTTAATAAGAGATTGCATGTTAGAGAGGGAAGGAATATTTTATTGGGTTAGCATCCCTGGGACCTTTGGGAGGTGAAAGTCGAAGCTTAAAAGGGGGACCTAAGGAAAGGAGAGGGGGTTGTTGATTTTGGGAGTTACATATGTTGGAGGGAGGATGATGGTTTTGGGAGGGAGGACAAGCCATTAATCATAAAACCGTGTGAAGAACATTGTGTGGGAACTGAACTCTGTTAATTTGACTGAGATTGTGATTTGACTTGGGTTCTTGGACAGATTGGTGGGTTATGGTTCTAGGACTTTGGGCACGGAGAGCTAGGAAACCCCAAAGGTTTCTTAGATCTAGGGAGAAAGTGGGGTTATTCCTAGTTGGTTGGGTGGAAAAATCTGGTTTTGGGCAGTTGACAATGGAGAGGAGAAAACTCAACAAGATTAAGGGACATAAGAAACTTCATGAGAAGTATTTTACCATTATTCTCTAAATCAAAATTTGTGTTGTATATTGAAATTATATTACGAGGCCACTCTGAACTCAAAAATTTAAGATTGAAGTAGTTAATTCAATAGAACTTACTATCATGCAAATAGAAATTAGATTTCATACAACATAAACTTCTTTCTTATGTTCACAATAAATCTTTTATTTAGAGAAAATTCACTTAGATTACAAGATTTATTGTTTAACTCTGAAGCTCTCGTAAGGGCTTGACATTTATTTATGATAAGATAAAATGAAATTCAAGTTCCTAACTCAAAGAGAAGGATATCATGATACTATTCTTCTTATTCCTTGTAAAAAAAACTCAAGGTAATCAAGATTTCAGCATAGGATATGAATGTATCTTAACTTCTGAGAATAAGCTCTATATCTTGAGTAATCATAACTGCAAATAAACAATGAACAATATTAATGAGTATTTCCCAAAGATCACTCCATTTAATACCACTCCATAGCACAAAGTGTACAATGCATTGCATTTAAATATGGAACAAACATAGTTGTGCTACAACAAAGAAGCACATGAAGGAAAACACAACTTAGTGACGACTTTAGTGGATATTTTTAGTGGTACAATATTGGGAAAAAAAAATATGCTAAAACCTTCTCCAATGATAGTAGAAGTTTTAGTATATGTTCACTATAACTAATAATTTTGGGTAGTCGGAGGTTCTACGAGATATTTTTTCCTTTGCATTTAAAATAGTAAAACACATCATTGCACACATATTTAATACACAATGGTGTGTATTATATATCTTGAAAGAACTAATGTGTAATATATATTTTGAAAGCACTTGTGCATATTATATGTTTTAAAAACACCTATGTGTTATATATTTGAAAGAACCGATGTGTTATATGATTAATCACTAATGCATCTACATCCTTTCTCACTGTGAAGTCTTGGTAACAGTAACGATAACAATAATGGCAATAGTAACAATAACATTGAAGGGAATGATTTTGTTGTTGTTGTTAGGAGCATCATTGATATTATTATAGTTATTAGCACTAATGTGTTATTATATGTATATTGCACCTTATCTGTGAACTGCTATGGATATTCCAATGGACCAGTTCGTTAGAACAAATCTTACAATATTTTAAAATCTTTTACTATGTAGTTTATTACCTTAGATCACAAATTTATTATTACTAGCTTAGTGCTCAAATTTATAGAAATAACTAAAACCAAAATAAAAGAATAAGAAAATGAACACACCATCCACACAAAGGAACACAAGATGTGACCTGTGAAACCTAATATGAGAGAAAACCTAGCTAGAACGTGAGGCCTATGCTATGCTCTCTTTTTCTCACTTAAGGAATGAAAGTACAAAGAAAGGGGGAAATTCAGTATGGATTTTCCATGGACATTATGGCCTCAATGGTTGTTGTTACAGAATTTTCTACCTCCTTTGTTATGTTCTAATATCCCACTCCTGGATGCTATGGTAAACTATGGAACAATAACAATACAAAAATAATGGAAATCCTTCTCTTCATAGAGGCCCAATATTTAACATATCCTAATAGTCGTCTAAGGTTAGGGTTAGGGTTTTTGCATGCCTCAACCCTCAATTAGTGTTAAGGTTTTGGACCCACTAGAATATTCTTTAAATTCCACACATGAATGGTCCCACATGTGTGAGTAATGGGGGTTGACATGACATCCACTTGATACCATAGTGGTTAATAAGGTAGGTCAAATTGTGGAAGGCATAAGTTCTGCATATGCACTATGATTGAGGTGATTTTTACATTGTTGGAAATATTTTAGTGAGTAGAGCAGTGTCGAGGGGATGGGAGCTATGATCACAAATTTTTGACCCAAAAAGTGTCATTTGATGCCTCAAACTAACTCTAGATGGTTTTGAATCCTAAATGACCAAATTTGGACCTACCCCTAAAACGGTCCTTGCAAACCAAGGTAAATGATAAATTATATAATGATCCTTTTCACATCACACCTCCCTATTTAGGGAGGCTTTTGGTCCCAAAATATTTTACTAAATGAGGTGAGGAAATTTTTCCTCTACCTTCTCCCTAGAGTACCATTTGACCTTGCCTAGAATTTTCCCTTTCAATGCTATCTTCTAGAGTCCATGTTACCCTTGTCTGATAGTTCTTGACTTCCTCTGCAAAAAATTATCTTCTTCCAACTCTGCCCGAGCTTCTGGTGCTAAGTCCTCTATGGTAGGTGGGACTTTCTCCTTAGTTTCTTGATCCAACATGGAAGGCTCATAGATTTCAGATTCTCCACATTTGTTATTGATTAAATGTGCATATATGGGGGTAGACTGATTCTATAGGCATTATCACCCACCTTCTCCAATACTTAGAAAAGACCATACAATAGAGAATTTATCTTCTTACGAAGACCTTGTAGCCTTTCTTTGTTTAGATGCAACCAAACTCTATCTCCCACCTTGAATGTTTTCTCAATTTTGTGCTAATCGTTTCGAGTTTTGTACTTTCTTGTGACTTATTCAATGTCTCTAGTACTTGAAAATGGATCTGCCTAATCTTTTCAACAGTTTTTTTTTTTTTCAGTGCATCTCTTATGATTTCTTCCCTCACTCATCCTTTTTGTCCATACACAATATCCAAAGGAAAAGGAGGAAAATACCCAAAACACGTTTCAAAAGGCGGCTTTCCAGTAGAAGTATGGACCGCTTTGTTATAGGAGTGTTGAACATAAATAAAATTTGTATCCCAAGTCTTTGGAAGCTTCTTATTGTAACCTCTGAAAAGCTAAACCAATGTCATGTTGACTACTTTTGTTTTCCCATCTTTCTACGGATGGAACATTGTATATATATTCAACTTGCTGTCCATCTTCTCCCAAAGTGTAGTCCAAAAGGTGTTGAGAACTATGGTATCCCTAACTAACATTATTCTCCTTGGTATCCCAAAGTGCACCTAGTCCTATTCAAAGAGCATGTTTACTACTTCTTGTCCTTGTGTAGTATACCTAGGGGGTAATATGGGGTACCTAGGGAGGTACCCAATGTGAATAATAATTGATATGTGATTATGTATTGTTATATATGGAGGCCATTTCTAGTAAATAAGGCCCATGTAATTGTGTGAACACAACAAATGTAAGAAAGCTCAGTGGAAGGTTCCACCTACTATAATGTTCCTAGGAGGTACATATTACTATATAAAGATGTATAAGAAATGTAATGAATCATTGTGAATAATATTGTAATTGTATCAAGCATTTCTTGAGGAGTGTTTTCCTTCCTTAAGGAATAATACATGATGTTACCCTACCTCAAGGGTTTTCTCTACAATTCTCTTGTGTTGATTATTTTGTGTGAATGATTCAGTTTCTTGTTGAAATTAAATATTTCTCTTCTAGATTATATTTTTAGATATGAGGTATACAAGATTTTGTATTAGATCTCTTTCTTGTGCCAAAAAGAAGAATTTTTTTCTTCCTATTTTGCAGGTTTTCAAAGGAAAAAAGAGGGTCGCGACACTTGGATCAATTCACTCTCAAACCCTCATAGGAATGAAGAATGAAAATATGATAATGTTGTTAAAAAAAGATCTCCAAGATTGGTCTTAGGGAATCTAAGATATTAAAGATACAATCTCTAAATAATAAGAGACATGTATTATTGGTACCACATACCCTTGTATCAAGGAAGAATATAATCAAGAAAGATATGTCTGGTATGATTTAGAGAATGGTTTTGATGATTGGTATATGGGTAGTTGTCAATTTTTGGATGAAAACTACTTTCATCTTCTATATGACGACTCTACTCCATCTTATGTATATAAAATCATTGAGGGAAATAAAGAGCATGTTATGACTAATAGTGTTTAGATTGCATATTCTACAGTGGTATCGTCCTTCCAAATTTATCCTTGACCCTTTACAACTATGTGGATGATATTTTTGAGGAATCTATTTATTCAAATCCCCATGAAATTGGTGATTATTTGGAGGATATTAATTGGCCATTCATGGAGCTCAAGAGTCATCAGTTGGGTGTCATCTTCAACTCTTATACATGAGACTCAGGTTTATGGTGGAGCTTGGACTACTTTAACATGGTGGATAGAACTTATACACGTGACCTTTGTTCTTTGGCTTACTTTAGCATTATGGTCAACACTTATCCATGGGACCCTGGTTCACGGCCGTACCACTTCACAACAAGCAATGAAGACAATGCTTTTCTAAGGGGGGTGGAATGTTGAGATCCTCCCTAAGGGTGTAGTGAGGGGGTGAAGAGCCCATAATGATATAATAATAGTCGATTTAATTCAATGTAACATAGAATAGGTCCACTATATTATTAAATAAGGTCCATTATGGTAATTAGATATATTGAATAAATGAAATAAGGCCTCATTATAATTAAGGAGGTTGTTATGATTAGGTTTTTCTTAATTAGTTATAAATAAGGATGGAGACCTCCTTATTAGGGGTGTGGAAGAGTATTGTAATTGGAGCTTATCTCAATAAGAGGTTACCACCTTGAAGAGGAAAGTGAACATGAGTGGATTCCTTCGATGAGTTGTAAGGTGTTTCCCTACCTTAGGGTTTTTATATTGATAAAGAGTGGATACTTTCTACATTATTCTTTGCATCTTGTGTAGGATTTTATATTCATATCTAAGGTACATAACAAGCCTTATCAAATTATCTGTGTCTTGTTTAAACTAAATGTACATTGGTTTATTTATCACATAGATCATAAGATAAAATATGTTGGTCATTCACCTATGACTTCATATCTCATGTAGATCATAGATATACATTTACACCAAGATACATATTTTGTTCCATTCTTAGGAAAAAATTGAAAAATATGTCAACATTTCTTCTAATTTATTTCCTTTTTTTTAATTATATTAAATGTGTTATAGGAGGCAAGGTTCTCAATAGATTATATAGCAATTGTTCAACATGTTAATTTGTATACATGGGTCTCTTTTAAGCAACATTTATTTCCATGCAACTGCAATATTTGGGATTTAGGTGGGATCATTTGTATTAGGGAAATATTTCTCCTCTCTCATCATCTCATGCGATAGTGTCACAAATATTTATGGATGATTTTTTTTTTTTTATATAGACCTCCCTTAGCATAGTTTGACACTCTTCACCAGGCCCATGAGCTACAATTGTTTGGAGATAATTGTTTTTTAGAAAATGAAGCTAATTAAATATAACTTATATCAACTTCGTGATCATTTTTTCACTATGGATGCTATCATTGATAATCTTAGTTACATGGATACCATTTTGTTCACAATGTAGTCACAAATATTATTTTTGTTGTTTACTACCTATAGTAATGTGTGATTATATACTAAATGTCATCAAAGCCTAATTCAACAGATATCACCTACCCTCTCCACCCCTTGGTGATAGAATGAGGGCCATTGTGATATGCAAGAAAATCAAATAAATTCCAAGAAATGGTAGTTTATCCGTGAGAGAGAAGACAACCATTTACACTAGGTGCCCAAAAATGTCATGGAAATTGAGTCACATAAGAGGAATAATGGCTTAGGCACCATGGTTGACCATAACCAAAATAACAAAAACCCTTATAGCCTCTCTAACCCCTACTACATAATTCTTAATCGATATCACCCCTAACCTCTAAAACATGTAATATTTAAAACTTTATAACACCTAATCCATATTGCACATAACACCCCTTATAGGAAAATATTGTTTGAGCTTCTAAATGCATTGTATTTCTCCATTAAGAAACACATTGCCACCACGTAAAAATATAAATTAAGGCCCTTCTTCTTTCACCCAGCCCCAATGCCCTTTCCAATCTATAATATTTTTATGAGGCATATTTCTATGCCATATATGTCATGCAAGTTTAAATAATCAACAAGATTTAATACATTATTTCAATTTAGTCAATTATGTAGTACCCAAGATTGAATCAATGCATTTATGCATGATATTTGGAAGATAAAGAATGACACGAGGAAGATCCTCGAACCAATTCAAAACTAATAGTCATATTACTTAAAGGAAATAAGTTGTCTTCCCATTATAAAGTATATAGATATTTATCATTACAATAACATAGTCTTTCCCATACCTACCCAAAATGAGTAGTTATATCAAATTATGGAACTCAAATGAGTTGACTAATAATTTCTCTACTTGCAATCAAATATATTTGAGCAAACATTTTAGAGTGAAAATGGGATTATTTTTCCTAAATTGAGAATTTGATGAATAAGAGGGTGAAAAACAATTTTTCCCCAATTTGGACTTGTTAGTAAATCTCCACTTCTCATTCAATTTTCAAACATTTTAGAGTGAAAATGGGATTATTTTTCCTAAATTGAGAATTTGATGAATAAGAGGGTGAAAAACAATTTTTCCCCAATTTGGACTTGTTAGTAAATCTCCACTTCTCATTCAATTTTTAATTAATTTTTTAAAGGAAACTGAAAAGAGTTATGGTGGTGGATTAAACTACCCATTTTCTATCGCATATATAACCTTTGTCCAATTTTTCTCAAATTTTATTATGTTAATATATTTTAATAGTATATATATTAGAAAATCTCTTTGGTGATGCAAGGCAACATTGACATTGTTGACATTTTTCTTATGAACCCTTAAGAGAAGTGAAGTGAAAGTGTGTTGTTTAATGCAAGAATTGTATAAATTTATCTCATTGACTTTCCCCTTCGACTAATTTTTCACAATATGTTACTAATTATTAACTTTAAAATGAGATCTTCCATATGAACCTTACATCCATTTAGTTGGGAGGAAATGCGATTGAATTGGGTTATGTTTGAAGCGGAATAAATTCTCTTGAGAACCAATTTGATGCGGACCTACCTGGTCCAATTAACTCTAGATAGAGTCCTCAAACAAAATCTGCTGACAACTTCAAACATGGCTGCCCTGAAACTCCTTGATTGGCCTAAGATCCTTCACTAACAGAGTCTCAGACCTCTATGTTTAAGCACCAGAGAACAAGTTAATTTTGAGCACCTTCTTCTTCCTTTGGCGCAAAGCCTTTACTCCCATGTGACCAAGCACTCGACCTTAGGCTAAGACCATCATCATCAGAGGTCCCTTATTAAGGAGCAATCACCAACGTCATCATCCCGACAATCTACCAGTATTGACGATATATATATATATATATATA
>ML795356.1:68101-84621 GCA_009831015.1 Picea engelmannii
ATTCCATTATGGAGCAATTACAATGCTAATAGGCCTCGATCCAACAATAGATATATCATCGTCGACGTGTTCATCAGTGAGAAAACATACACATCCAATTGTCTCGATGAAATGGGACCCACCTCTTTCACTCTAGACTATCGATCAAAGTTTAATTGGATCGTTGATCTATTATAACCTTGCCAATCTCCCTTTACCTCTCTATCATCGATCTCCTTCTCCAGTTAAATCCACACTATCAATCTATTTAACTTTCCCAATTCTTAATTGTCGTCGAAGATCACTCCTCATCGACACAACTTCCAAGTCTATCGTCGTCGACAATCCTGGAGTGTCAACGACGATCAAGACGATATATATCATCGTCGGTGATCCTTAAGGGATGTTTGGGTCGCAATATGACGAGTCCTGAAGACAATCTAGTGGTGATTGTTCATCTTGGAAAAAGGGGAATTGCCAAAATTTAATCTCCTTCATCCATTCACTTAGACTGTGGAATGAATTTTACAAGCCCCAACTTGACTTTGGTCGATCATGATACGTCGCCAAGGCTGATTCTTCATTGAAATATGGCCTCGATCTAGATCTAACTCATAATCAGGGTCAGTACGCAATTTCTTGCAAATACAAAAGTTTTGTCGCTCCGCACCAAACAATTTATACACGGAGTTTAAAACACAAACGCATAGAAAATACAATTCCATAAACCGATCTTTGTTATAGCAATATTTGCCTCACCCCATGCAACTTGCTCAAAAGGCCTTTTCCATTTACCTATGCAGAATTGAAGTCCCATTTTGCAATTCCCAGAGCTAAAAATCATATTTTTCCACATATACGCATCCTAACAACTATACAACATGCGTATACACAGGTTGCTCGCATACATCAGGTTTTGTGCCCAAAATTAAAAAATGGTGCCGAGTTTCCATGTCACGTCACGAGATCCATAATCCTTGACCTTCCATATACTGGAAATGTTTTGAATCAGCCCTTCAGTTCCATTTGAAGGCTATAAATGGGCCATATCCAAGCTGTGGAAAGAGGAGAAGAATTCAAATTCTGAGAGAAAGTTTACTCTGGAGAAATTATTCACTTCATATTGAGTCTGCATCCCTTTTTAATTTTAAGTTTGAACACATTGTTCAACCCCCAAGATCTTCCCTCTTTGATGGATAACCTCATTGTCTCTCTTATATGAGCTTTCCTTTGGTGGAGGATTGAAGTGGTGGAATCCTAGTTGGAAGGGAATTAGTTTCTTGGTTCCGAGATGTGACGACATGGAATTTTTTCACTCATACACTTCTGTTGATCATATTTTAATAGAAATACTATTTTCTTGTCCAATTAATCTCTTGAAAATATTTGAATTATTATTCCATGGGCATATTTGTTATGAATATTGATGGATTATGCTATTATATGTTCTAACTTTATATATTATCACCATATGCTTGCATATATTGGTTGTTGAGGACAAGTTGTAGGTATATAACTTTGAGTTGAGTGCTCAATGATGGTCTTCATCGAACATCTGGACAAGGTAGGCTCTTTATCTTGTCTTGTTAGGATGTTTGTTTATATAGCATAATTGATATTAAAGTTGATTTATGTAGTAATTCTGTCTATTGTGGTTTACCCCATGCCATAGAGTGATTTTCCTCGTAACATAATTGTTGACCATACTAGGGAATGAATCTTCTTTTTGGGGTTTGGATTATTTTTCTCCTTATATTGTTCTCGGTTAGCTTGAGTTTCCTTGTCGTCTGATTGCTTGACAACCTATTTTCATTTTGAATCTAAGTTTCTTGGCCTTATCCTTAACCTGGAAGTTTTTTAATACACAAACACAATTTTTCCCTTGATAGACGCGTACACATGCGAGCTGTCATTCTATAGGGCGTGTACATATGCGGTTTTTGCCTAAACAGTATCGTACATAAAAAAAATTTACTTGATTACTGAGTTTGGTGTTTGTTGGGTGAGTTTTGATGATTGTTGAGTCTTCTTGGGTCTCTATCATAACTATTTAGTTCCTACAGAGTGATAGGAAACCTTTCTTTGGTTGAATTTTCGAGCATTTTTTCTTTCTCATCATCTTTTTCATTGGTTGTCCTTGCATCTTGGGTTGGGTGTTTCCTTCTTGATATCATACTTCGTTTGTCTATTTCTGCTTACAGTATGGTCTATATATCAAGTTGTGGTTTAGTCATTTCATTTTCATTTATTTATATTGAAAATACAAAAAAAGATTCAATTTTCATTATGGCATTTGATCTTTTGGGTTCTTATTATTGATCTTGATACATGTATGGAAAGATTGCATCTTATTGAGATTGTAGAGTTGAATTGAAAGTTTCATTTTGTAAAGCTTATAATTTTTTGAGAATTGAAGTTAGGAATTTGCATTATATTCATATTCATTTCTTTTACTTGCCGAGTCATAACATCACCATTTTCACAACCACGTGTTTTGAGTAAAGAAAACCACTAAAAGTAACGATGATTAATTTAAAATTGATTAGAAACGTTTTCATTTTTCAGGGTACACAAACTAGCTTAATATACAGAGCCTTGGAATAGGATTTTGTGAGTAAACTTCTCCAGGGATATTAAACTCAACATATGTGTCTGACTAAGGGAGTGGTGAAATCCATTGTATAATTGGTGACGTCAGGAGGCTTTGCTCACACTAGAGTTAAGAACAAGGTTGCACAAAGTTGGTTGCAGAGACATCCCTCTAATACCTCCTAAGTGTCAGAGATATTTCTCGGGATCTATTCGTATTAGGGGGTCTTTCTAGTGCCTTTACCTCTATGAGAGGCGATGCTTTCAATATTTTGGGCTTTGTTACCCTTCCCATACGGTGGACCTGACTTACAACTATTCTCCTGCGCATTTGTTATATCGTGGTGGCTTTAGTTGCTTGACATAGGTAGCCACATAGGTTACTTGTAGGGGTTATTCTGCAGGTACCCTGGGTCAGATAAGGGTTAGACAACACACAACCTTTATGGAGGATTACCTCTCTAGGGGGATCTTACCGACTGCATTGTTAATCCCACAAGGGCCCATATAACTGGTTATGATACCTTTGATCTTTTGAAGGGAGTCTCAGGCCCCTCTTGGGAAAGACATACCTACTCTAGTGAGGGAGGCCCCTTTTCAACCACTATATCCTATTTGTGTGCATTGGCATTTTTTCTTTACCTTGGTATGCTCTCTGATTATTAGTTGGCATTATGATTTTGTATTGCACTGTGAGTTTTCATTTCTATGGTTAGTGGATCCCCATGACTCCTTCAGTTAGTGTTACTGAGCCCATGGTCTTTTCTCATTCCATGGGGATGAACCCTTTTGTATTTCTGAGTGGTATGCCGAATCATGATACTCAACCAATACCTTAGTCCTCTAATATTGTTTCTCATGGTATGCTAGACATGTCTTCACACTTGCCATCCTATGTCTTGTCGCCTTATGTGAATCATAGTTTTGGGTTTGTAGGCATGATGCCTCCGTATTCTCCCTTTTCATTTGGTGGGAGTCACATCCCTCAACCAACTCTTATGGTAGGAGGTTGGAATCTTCCTTCCTATGGATCAAATCTTAGCTTCACTTTTCCAGGAGAAAGTGCTCAAAAGGGAGGTCATTCTACTTATTGCATCTCGTCCATCTATCCTTCTTTTGCTATGTCGGTTCCTACGAATGCTTTCCCCATGGTGGAGCTTCATATGCCCTATGGTGTTTCATATTGAGGTAGTCAGTTTTATAGTATGGGAAAACCCATTCACGAAGTTCCTTTGTCTGGGGGAAACATATATCCTCACATGAGTAACCCTTGTCATGCCGCTTTCTCTTCGCAATCGGTGACGATGCCCTTACAACCCTTTATGAATCAATTTGGAGGAGGATACTTTCTTGCTGGATAGGTCCATGGTGTATACCAAAACCCTTCCTGGCCTGAAATTTATCAAAACCAATATTTCCTGGAACCTTGGTCTCAAATTCCGCAACCAACTACCACCACCACTCCTGTCACTGCAATTCATATTGACATTATATCACCAACCTCTATTAGTCATGTGGAGGATTCATCACCAACCTCTGCAAGTCATGTTAGAGATCCGCTACTAGCCTCTGCAAGTCATGCTGGGAGCATGTCACCAGCCACTGCAAGTCATGTTGGGAGAATTCATATGATTGAGAAGCCTAGACATATAATTCGTAAGCCCAAGTTCCATTTTAGACTTTGCAAAGGAGATCACCTTACTCGTTTGTGCCTTGCTATTGTTGCGGTACAAGAAGCGTGGTCCTTGCCTTGGGGCCCTTCGGGTTCAGAGTCGTCTTTGGTTTACCAAAATTATACTC
This sequence comes from Picea engelmannii, assembly GCA_009831015.1. NCBI lineage: Eukaryota > Viridiplantae > Streptophyta > Pinopsida > Pinales > Pinaceae > Picea > Picea engelmannii. Next base: position 72,470 of record ML795356.1, read on the forward strand.
CTTATTTGGTTGATACAATAGTCGTTCTGATGCAATATTTAGCTGACACCACTCTTCTTTTTGGGGGTGATGCGTTTCTTTACCATGTTGTCTCACATCCTGTTCAACCATCGGTCGTGTAGATGCAATCTTCGACCGAAACCGCTCCTATTTTTGGGGGTGATGCATCTCTTGACCTTGTTGTCTCACATCCTATTCAACCAAAGGTTGAAGAAGTTGTCATTTCGATGCAACCTTTGATCAATTCCACTCTTCTCTTGGAGAGTGACAAGTCTAAGGAAGTGACATTGGTGATGCAATCTTTGGTCAATCCCACTCTTCTTTTGGTGGGTGATGTGTCTTTCGAACATGTCCTTATCATTTATATTCATGTACCTTATGAACAAGGGAGCATTCCACTCTCTTCGAGTATGCTCCCTCCAAGTCCTAGGGTGGTTTCCTTTGATTGGAATTATCTTGTAGAGCCTCGACTTCCTTCTTCTACAACCTTCCCGATAAGGGGCATTCTTCGATATATCGTAGATAAGGCAACCTATGCAAGTATTTTATCCTCATCGACTTGGAAAGATTTTGGTTTTCCCAAGAATGTGTCTGTTATCTGTGAGTTGTTAAATTTCGACAGAATTCCTGCATGGGAACCTTGGCTTGCCCCATGATATGCTGCTTAGAAAAGTCATTCTTGAGTCTTATTAAAGCTCTTTTTCGACTCTCTCAAAAAGTGAAAAGATTGTTGAGTGAAATTGTCTCTTTCACACTCATTAATTGGATTTGAAAGGATGTCTATTTGGTTTAATTTTAACCCTTTTTCGGACCAAGTATACTAATTTAGAAAAAGCAATACCCTAGTCGCTAGTGACTAGAAGAGATCTCTTGGGTATTGTTTTATACTTTTTCGGGCCTAGGGTACTAAATTTTGGAAAAAGGACATTCTTTGGCGTTAAGTTGTAATGGAACTCCATTATCCTGCTTGCAGTATTGAACCTATTGTCGCTTCCTACTTTCTCACTAAAAGCCTAATACCTCAACAATTTGCATGATCAGCCAAACAAAGCCTTGTTTATATCCTTTGCAACTTGACACCCTATACCCCAAGAGGAAACATTCCCCCGAGTGTCCAAATCCTGCATGCACCTCCTTGCATTGAGCATAGATTTGTTCCAATTTTGGAATGAGTTGCTTACTTGCGACACTCATTTCCTCTGTTATATCATAACATTCATTTGTCTATGAAAAAAAAAAAAAGACATGCGAGAAAATAATATTATCTCATGTTGGCAACAATCATGTTGCCTTTGAACAAAGCACAAACTTGTGAGTCCACTTGTCATCCAAAGTTTTCATTTAGCATGACCTTAGGAAGATAATATCATTACTTAGAGCTTACTCCTCTGACTGGTTACTCTTCCAATCCCTATGGAGAGTTTGATTGGTGCCTCCCACATCACAAAGTTTCATTATCAAGTCTATGTTATTAGAGCCCTACATATGTCTCATGCTCTTGTTCAAAGGATATCTATAAGCTTATGTTGTCCATTTCTCAAAACTCTTGACTTTGCATGTCATCCATACCCTCAGTGTATCTTAGAGTCACATGAAGTTGTAGTCCTACCATGCACCCTGGTCCTACTTTCATTATGGGTAGGTAACCTTGAACCCAACAGTCGACATTTCCTCATTAGTTGTTGACTAGGGGGTTTCCCTTGTGTTTGACGGTAAGAAATCTATTCACACATTAGGATTCGTGCAGTTTCTTGGATGTCATTATCCCTATTGGTGGTTTCCTCGCCTTTGTTGACAATTTTCATTATTGGTTGCTATTCAGAGGGTCTTTTTCGTGCACTTCTTGCATCTGGTGCATGTGAAAGATACACAGGGTCGTTGGTTCGTGAACATGTTCTTCGTCTGAATTACTCCAAATCATCAAGCTATTGCTTTGTAACTCATGTTGAATGATGAGAGATGCCTTAATGCTCTCCTTTCAGTGGGTCTCCTTCCATCGAATGCAGCTCATCTATTTTGGAAATGAGGCCTAGAGTCCTATGAGTACCTAGAGGCTTGCAGTCATCAATGGTAGGTTCTCTTTCCATCGATAGTTGGGAATACATCAATGTCTCCTGATCGATGGATTATTTAAGTATTCAACCTCAACACCTTTATTCACACTTGTAAGAATGTACCCGATGCCTTGATACCTAATTTCATTATCGGTAGGTTGTCTCGCATTTGTTAATGATATACCTTAATGACTGGTAATCAAGAGAATCTCATTATTTTTGACCTTAACTCCTCTATTCACATTATGTAGACTTGCACCTTTGGCTAATCACGTAGAAGACTTGAGGACATCAGTTTATAGTCACAACTTTCCTGAGTTTTTGCTATCATTCATTGGACCAGTACCATATATGACTTTAGTGATCATGGGAGATCAGATTGTACTCCATTGTATATAGATATCTTCAAATTGATTTTGAGACTGGTTTTCACTGGGCCTTTTTCTTGACTATGACAGACTATGGCATGTATCCAATTTGTATTGCCTATTCATGGCCATGAACAACTGTTTGGTATATTTCCACATGGATATGCAGTGTAATTCAAATTGGCAGCCATGTGTACAAAGTCATTATGAATTGTAATATTCTTATGAGCAACTAGCTCGTCAAGATGGGTCTCCATTACTACACTTCTAGGAATTATAATGTATTTCTCCAATCACAGATACACCTCTGAAGTCACACATTAAGGGGCATATGTTATAGAAAGATTTGCCTCACCCCATGCAACTTGCTCAGAAGGACTTTTCCATTTCCCTATGCAGACTTGAAGTCCCCTTTTGCAATTTCCAGAGCTAAAAATAATATTTTTCCACATATACGTGCCCTAACAACTATATAACATGCATATATGCAGGTTTCACCATTACAACTCGCATACATCGGGTTTTGTTCCCAAAATTAAAAAAAATGGTGTCAGGTTTCCATGTCGCGTCACGAGATCCATGATCCTTGACCTTTCATATACTGAAAATATTTCGACTCAACCCTTTAGTTCCATTTGAAGGTTGTAAATGGGCTATATCCAAGCTATGGAAAGAGGAGAAGAATTCAACTTTTGAGAGAAAAGTTACGCTGGAGAAATTATTCACTTCATATTGAGTTTGCATCCATTTGTCCTTTTAAGTCTGAACACATTGTTCATCCCCCAAGCTCTTCCCTCTTTGATGGAGAACCAAATTGCCTCTCTTATATGAGCTTTCCGTTGGTGGAGGATTGAAGTGGTGGAGGCCCAACTGGAAGGGACTTAGTTTCTTGGTTATGAGATGTGTTGAAACAAAAGTTTGTCACTCATACACTTTTGTTGATCATATTTTAATAGAAATACTCATTTCTTGTCCAATTAATGTCTTGTAAATATTTGAATTCTTATTCCATGGGAATATTTGTTATGAATATTGATGGATTATGTTGTTATATGTGCTAACTTTATATATTATCACCATATGCTTGCATATCTTGGTTTTTGAGGACAAGTTGCAGGTATATATATCTTTGAGTCGAGTGCTCAATGGTGGTCTTCATCGAACGTCCAGACAAGGTAGGCTCTTTATCTTGTCTTGTTATCATGTTTGTTTATATAGCATACTTGAGATTAGAGTTTATTTTCGCAGTCATTCCATCTATTGTGGTTTACCCCATGCCATAGAGTGATTTTCCTCGTAACAGAATTGGCGACCATACAAGGGAATGGATCTTCTTTTTGGGGTTTGGAGTGGTTTTCTCCTTAAATTTCTCTTGGTTAGCTTGAGTTTCCTTGTCGTCTGATTGCTTGATAGCCTATTTTCATTTTGAATCTGAGTTTCTTGGCCTTATCCTTAACATGGAATTATTTTAATAGACATATGCAATTTTTCCCTTGACAGACGCATACATACGCGAGCTGTCATTCTATAGGGCGCATACATATGCATTTTTTTCCTAAACAATCATGTACATCAATATTTTTTACTTGATTGTTGAGTTTGGTGTTTGTTGGGTGATTTTTGATGGTTGTTGAGTCTTCTTGGGTCTCTGTCATAACTGTTGAGTTCCTACAGAGTGATAGGAAACCTTTCTTTGGTTGAATTTTCGAGTGGTTTTTCTTTCTCATCATCTTTTTCATTGGTTATCCTTGCATATTGGCCTGGGTGTTTCCTTCTTGATATAATGCTTGGTTTGTCTATTTATGCTTACAGTAGGGTCTATATATCAAGTTTTGGTTCAGTCCTTGCATTTTCATTTCTTTATATTGAAAATACAAAAAAATATACATTTTGCATTATGGAATTTGATCTTTTGGGTTCTTATTATTGATCTTGATACATGTATGGAAAGATTGCATCTTATTGAGATTGCAGAGTTGAATTGAAAGTTGCATTTTGAAAAGATTATCATTTTTTGAGAATTGAAGTTAGGACTTTGCATTATATTCATATTTATTTCTTTTTCTTGTTGAGGCATAACATCATCAGTTTCACGACCACATATTTTGAGTAAACAAATCCACTAAAAGTAACATTGATAAATTTAAAATTGATTAGAAACAATTTTATTTTTTAGGGTACACAAACTAGCTTAAGATATAGAGCCTTGGAATAGGATTTTGTGAGTAAACTTCTCCAAGGATATTAAACTCAACATATGTGTTTGACTAAGGGAGTGGTGAAATCCATTGTATAATTGGTGATGTCAGGAGGCTCCACTCACACCAGAGGTAAGCACGAGGTCACACGAAGTTGGTTACAGATATATCCCTTAATACCTTCTTAGCGTCAGAGATATTTCTTGGGATCTATTTGTATCAGGGGGTCTTGCTAGTGCCTTTACCTTTGTGAGAGGCAATGCTTTCAATATTTAGGGCTTTGTTACCCTACCCATATGAAGGAGCCGACTTACAACTATTTGTCTGCGCATTTGTTATATCGTGGTGGCTTTAGTTGCTTGACATAGGTAGCCACATAGGTTACTTGCAATGGTTATTCTACAGGTACCCTGGGTCATATAAGGGTCGGACAACACACAACCTTTATGGAGGATTACCTCTCCTGGGGGATCTGACCAACTGCATTGTTAAGCCCATGAGGGCCCTTATAACTGGTTCTGATACCTCTTATCTTTTGAAGGGAGTCTCAAGCCCCTATTGGGAAATACATACCTAATCTAGTGAGGGAGGCCCCTTTTCAACCACTATATCATGTTTGTGTGCATTGGCCTTTTTCCTTTACTTTGGTGTGCTCCCTGATTAGTAGTTGGCCTTAGGATTTTGTATTGGGTTGTGATTTTTCATTGCTATGGTTGGTGGATCCCTCGTGACTCCCTCAGTTAGCGTTACCAATCCCATGGTCTTTTCTCATTCCATGGGGACAAACCCTTTTGTATTTTCGAGTGGTACGCCGAATCATGATACCCATCCAATACCTTGGGCATCTAATCTTTTTTCTCATGGTATGTCATACATGTCTTCGTACTTTCCATCCTCTGTCTCGTTGCCTTATGTGAATCATAGTTTTGGTTTTGGAGGCATGATGCCTCCTTATTCTTCCTTTTCGTTTGGTGGAAGTCACATCCCTCAACCAACTCTTAAGGTAGGAGGTTGGAATCTTCTTTCCTACCGATCCAATCCTAGCTTCACTTTTCTAGGACAAAGTGCTCAAATGGGCGGTCATTCTACTTATTACATCCCTTCCATCTATCCTTCTTCCGCTATGCCGGTTCCTACGAATGCTTTTTCCATGGAGGATCTCCATATGTCCTCTGGTGTTTCATTTGGGGGTAGTCAGTTTTATAGTATTGGAAACTCCCTTCATGAAGTTCCTTCATCTGGGGGCAACATATATCCTCACATGAGTAAGCCTTGTCATGTCGCTTTCTCTTCGTAAGAGGGTTCCTCGGTGACGATGCCCTTACAACCCTTTATGAATTAGTTTGGAGGGGGATACTTTCTCGTCGGATAGGGTCATGGTGTATACAAAAACCCTTCCTAGACTGCAATTTCTCAAAACCAGTCTTTCCCAAAATCTTGGTCTCAAATGCCACAACCAACAACTGCCACCAGTCCTTTCATTGCAATTCATACTCGCATTATATCACCAACCTCTTCTAGTCATGTTGGAGATAGGTCAACAACTTTTGCAATTCATGTTGGGGGAACAAATCCAGTCACTACTATTCACACTACACATACATCACCAACCTATGTTAGTCATGTTGATGATTCATCACCAACCTCTACAAGTCATGTTGGAGATCTGCTACTAGCCTCTACAAGTCATGCTGGGAGCATGTCACCATCCACTACAAGTCATGCTAGGGGAATTCATATGATTGAGAAGCCTAGACGTATAAGACGTAAGCCCAAGTTCCTTTTTAGACTTTGTAAAGGAGATCACCTTACTCATTTGTGCCATGCTACTGTTGTGGTACAAGAAGCATGGTCCTTGCTTGGGGGCGCTTCGGGTTATGAGTCATCTTTGTTTCCAAAAAAAATAGTCCTTCTTTGGTTGATATAGTAGTCATTCCGATGCAATCTCTAGCTGACACCACTCTTATTTTGGGGGGTGATGTGTTTCTTGACCATGTTGTCTCGCATCTTGTTCAACCAATGGTAGTGTCGATGCAATATTCGACTGACACCACTCCTATTTTTGGGGGTGATGCATCTCTTGACCTTGTTGTCTCACATCCTATTCAACCAATGGTTGAAGAAGTGGTCATGCCGATGCAATCTTCGATCGATCCCACTCTTCTCTTAGAGAGTAACAAGTCTAAGGAAGTGACATTGACAATGCAATCTTTGGTCAATCCCACTCTTCTTTTGGAGGGTGATGTGTCTTTCGACCATGTCCTTAGAATTTTTATTTCTGTACCTTTTGAACAAGGGAGAATTCCACTCTCTTCACGTACACTCCCTCCAAGTCCTAGGGTGGTTTCCTTTGATTGGAATGATCTTGTAGAGCCTCGACTTCCTTATTCTACACCCTTCTAGATAAAGGGCATTCCTCGATATATTGTAGATAAGGTAACCTCTACAAGTATTTTGTCCTCCTAGACTTGGAAATCTTTGGGTTTTTCCAATATTGTGTCAGTTATCTGTGAGTTGCTAACTTTTGACATAAGTCTTGCATGGGAACCCTGGCCTCCCCCATGATATGCTTCTGAGAAAAGTCATTCCCGAGTCTTGCTTAATCTCTTTTATGACTCTCTCAAAAAGAAAAAAGATTGTCGAGTGAACTTGTCTCTTTCACACTTGTTAATTGGATTTGAAAAGATGTCTATTCGGTGTAAGTTTAACTCTTTTTCAAACCAATTAGACTAATTTCGAAAAAGGAATACCCTGGTCACTAGTGGCTAGAAGAGTTCTTCTGGGTATTATTTTATAATTTTTAGGGCTAGGGGACTAAATTTTCAAAAAAGAACATTCTTTGGCATTAAGTTGTAATGGCACTCCATTATCCTGCTTGCATTTTTGAGCCTATTTCCGGTTCTCTCTTTCTCGCTATAAACCTATTACCTCAGCAGTTTGCATCATCAGCCAAGCAGAGCCTTGTTTATATCTTTTGGAACTTGACACCCTGTACCCCAAGAGGAAACATTCCCTCGAGTGTCCACATCCTACATGCACCTCCTTGCATTGTGAATAGATATGTTCCATTGTTGGAACCAATTTCTTACTCAGGACACTTATTTCCTTTTTGGTATCATAGCATTCATTTTCTATGAAAAAACAAAAAAAAAAAAATGGGCAGGAAAAGTATATTATCTTATGTTGGCAGCAGTCGTGTTGCCTTTGAACAGAGCACAAAATTTTGAGTCCACTTGTCATCCAAAGTTTGGGTTTAGCATGACCTTAGGAATTTGAGCTTGTTACTTAGAGTTTACTCCTCTGACTGGTTACTCTTCTAGTCCCTATGGAGAGTTTGATTGGTGCCTCCTTCATCACAAAGTTTCATTATCAAGTCTATGTTGTCAGAGCCCTCCATATATATCATGCTCTTGTTCAAAGGATGTCTATAAGCATGTGTCGTCCATTTCTCAAAACTCTTGACTTTGCATGTCGTCCATACCCTCAGTGTATCTGATATTCACATGAAGTTGTAGTCCTCTCGTGCACCCTGGTCCTACTTTTATTATGGGTAAGTAACCTTGAACCCAACAGTCGACATCTCCTCATTGGTCGCTGACCAGAAGGTTTCCCTTGTGTTCGGAGACAATAAATCTATTCACACATTGGGATTCATGCAATGTCTTGGATGCCATTAGCCCTATTGGTGGTTTCCTCACCTTTGTCGAAAGTTTTCATTATTGGCTGCTATTCAGAGGGTCTTTTTCGTGCACTGCTTGCATTTGGTACATGCGAAAGACACATAGGGTCGTTGGTTTGTGAACATATTCTTCATCCGAATTCCTCCAAATCATCAAGCTATTGCTTTGTACCTCGTGTTGAATTATGAGAGATGCCTTAATTATCTCCTTTCAGTGAGTCTCCTTCCATCAACTTCAACTCATCTATTCTGAAATGAGGCCTATGAGTACCTAGAGGCTTGCAGTCATAAGTGACAGGTTCTCTCACCGCCAATAGTTGGGAATACATCAATGTCTCCTAATCGATGGATTCTTCAAGTGTTCAACCTCAACACCTTTATTCACACTTGTAAGAATGTACTCGGTGCCTTGATACCTACTTTCATTATCGGTAGGTTGTCTCGTGTGTGTTAACAATATACCTTAATGACCGGTAGTCATACAAAGTCTCATTATTTTCGACCTCAACTCTTCTATTCACATGATTTAGACTTGCACCTTTGGAGGATCGCGTAGAAGACTTGAAGACATTAGTTTATAGTCGCAGCTTTCCTTAGTTGTTTCTATCATTCATTGGACCAATACTTATATGACTTTAGTGATCATGGGATATTAGATTGTACTCCATTGTATAAATATATTTTTATATTGATTTTGAGGCTGGTTTTCAATGGGCCTTGTTCGTGACTATGACAGACTATGGAATGTATCTACTTTGTAATGCCCATTCATGGCCATGAACAACTGTTTGGTATATTTCCAGATGGATCTGCAGTGTAATTCAAATTGGCAACCATGTGTACACAATCATTATGAATTGTAATATTCTTATGAGCAACTAGTTCGTCCAACGGGGTCCCCATTACTCCACTTCTGGGAATTATAATGTATTTCGGCCATCGCAGATACTCCTCTGACCTCACACATTAGGGGGAATCTATTATAGAAAGATTTTCCTCACCCCATGCAACTTGCTCAGAAGGCCTTTTCCATTTCCCTATGCAGACTTGAAGTCCCCTTTTGCAATTCCCATAGCTAAAAATCATATTTTTCCACGTATATGCACCCCAACAACTATACAACATGCGTATACGCAAGTGTTAGCAACAATTCTTGTCTTGGGCCCGAGAGAATCCAGCGCTGTAGGTTGCACGAAGAACGCCCAAGTGTAGCACGTAAAGCCCCATTTCAGGCTAAAAATCAAGTGAGCGGGCGAAATTATGTTGTCAACGGCCCAGATTCATCTATAAAAGAAAATCGACGGTCAGCGGGAAATCGCGGTTAATGAAGTTGCGCCGAGGTTAGCACAATGGATAGCGCCCATATTATGTGCAGGGAAAGATAGCAGCCGTCCATCCAGAAGACGCGTGGTGCGGGATCTAGTCACATCGGCGTTTCGACATTCGGGGATTCGAAGGGTGAAGGTTCCTTGTTGTCCTATGTCTCGAAACCCCGAACCCCGAAAGCACCAAAGGTGCCCAAAGTCGGGCCCGCAGTATTACGGGGAAATCTTAGCCGTCCACCCGCAGGAGACACCTGGTGCACGATTAGGTTCCTCACCATTTCACCCATCGCGATTCCAAGGCTCAAGGAACAACATCGTCGGGAGATTTCAGAACCATCAGATCTAGAGGGACGCGTGGCGCCAGATTAAGCCGTCTCGACGTTTCGCTCATCGCAATTTCAAGAAGCAGGGATGAACCCCTTCCTATTCGCGAACGCCGAAAGCGCCTTTGAGAGTAAACACAGGGTCACAGCCTGTGGTCACTGGGGAAAGAAAGAGTTGCGCAAAAGGGGCCAAAGGCGTCGGGTTTCAATCACAGAGAGGCCCGTCACGACCTCTAGTTGCCATTGGGCCTGACCTTGATCCTAGTCTGCGCTTGGAGCAAATGAAGGCAAGAAGGGGTGGTTGAAACCTCTCCTCATTCATTAAGTGTGAGGTATGGAGGGTCTGGAAAGCGGTCTGCTCGAGGGGATCTTGTGTACCCATTTTTCCAGAGAAGTCGTGCTAAGTTCTCAACTAGCCGGAGGAGGTCTGCACATGCTAGATCAGTTTTTAATGGTTCAACTACTCTCCTTACAGGAGCCATGCATAGTTAAAGTGGCGTTTGAAGAAGGATATCAGTACGAGTTTGACTGAAGGGACACCAAGCCTTGGGAGACTGGGCACGCCTCTGTTAGGCGAATTTCTCTGAGTATATAAACTCAGTCTTTGTATTTTGTAAAGTATCGATGGTTGAGCAAGGCTCCCGATTGTAAAGTTTTGATGAAGCGCTGGTCGCTCTGGTTAATGTACAAGGCATTTGAGATTTCTTAATTTATGGATGTCAGCTTCTTTTCCATCTCTTTGTTTACTGTGTTAGAACAACTCAGAATTGGAGGATCCAGTTGAGTTGTAGCTGTTATAGGATGATGTAGGTTGGATCACTGTAACAGTTGCATTGTTTCTAATCGGTTCCTGTGATTTTATCAGCACTGAAATGACTTGGAATTGAAGGATTCAGTCGAGTCACCTCTCAGCTCCTTGAAGCTCTGGACCAAGAGGATCTTGGCTTCTGAGTTTTTCACCCTCAAGCCTCCGAAGGCCTGTCGCCGAGGCAGTCTTGCTCACCCTTCTCACAAGTATTCCATCTACCACCCTTTAATCTACTTACTGATGGAAATTGGATCAAGACCTCCCTTGCTTTCTACATACCAGACCCGGTTTCCTGAGTTAAAGCTATATTTTCTTGAGTCGTTACCCATCCGATCACCCCCTTAAGAAAATCGTGACACAAAACTGATGGGCGTTGGGCTCTGCTCCTGCAAGAAATCCAGGAGTGACTTCTGACGCTAACATTTCTGGCGCCGTTGCCGGGGACGAAGTTGAAAATTTTCCCCGGGATTGAACGACAACGATTAACTGATTCTGAAGGTGCATCAGATATCAGAATTATCAAGATTGCTATTGTGCATCTGGCGACTCCACTGTGACGACTCCATTGTTTCCACTTCACTGTTTCAGCTATGGCTACTATTGGCACACCTGAAAGATAACCCAGAGGAGCTTTCTCGAGAAGGTTTCAGCGGCTTCTTTCTCAGCCTAAGAAGATTCTTGGGGTAACGACAACGTTAAGATCTAGCCTTTGATGGTGAACAAGGACCAGGCACATTTGAAGATGCGCATCTTTCACCTGGCGACTCCATGATTCGAGGATCGATTGGTGACTCCACTGGTTTGATATGGAGAAAATTCTGGCTCAAAGGTTTGCTTTCTGTGACTTTTCTCAGATAGTTGGTTTTCCTAATGCACTTCTTGATAGAGACATATGGGAAAATTTCCTCCCTGAATTTCACGCAAAGAGTTGGGAGGTACCAGCTGAGCATTTACTGGACTTTCATGAGGTTATTCATCGACTTAATATCATGCATGAAGATGTCCAGATTAATCTCTTCAGGTATTCATTGAAGGGAGCTGCTCTTGAATGGTGTCGTCTTCCCGCTGCAAGCATCCGCTCTTTAACAGGTTTTCATACAACTTTCAATTCATTTTGTAAAGATTATTTTCCAGCTGATTGTTTGTATGAAAACTGTTGTGAGGAGTTTTCTTCGCTTCATGAAGCCTCTACTGGCCCTGAAGACCAGATCCATGATGAAGCTTTTACTATGGAGGAAAGCATTTTCCAGGAATATATAGGGGTGTTGAATGATATTAATTGTGTTAGCCCTAGAACGGAAGCATCTGACATTATATCAGATGCCTCTATTCTTTTAGATATTCATAACGATCAACATGCCTCTTGTGGAAATTGTGAGTTTATAGAGAAAATGTGG
>ML795356.1:84671-116030 GCA_009831015.1 Picea engelmannii
GTTAGCCCTAGAACGGAAGCATCTGACATTATATCAGATGCCTCTATTCTTTTAGATATTCATAACGATCAACATGCCTCTTGTGGAAATTGTGAGTTTATAGAGAAAATGTGGTCCATGGTAGATGACTCACCTGGATATCGAGTTGAAGCAGATGTTCCTAGAAGCTCTGCTCATGATGACGAAGACCCTCTCTTTTTAAAAGAGGGGTTAGTTGTGGAAGAGGATTCTTCTCTTTTCCTCCAAGGGGTTTCTCACGATATATTTTTACCTGGGATTAAAGAGAAAAAGATTATGTATGAGCAACCAGAACCAGTAGGTCCCACTATCCCTAAAACAAATTTTTTTTACGGGATCACTGTTCTGGAGGAGGATCATATCAATGAAGGACACCCCCTTTTTGATGTATATTATAGTGATGATGAGCAACAAGCTTATCCTACATTTGATCACTATAAAGATACTGAAGGGCCAGTTAGCAAGCAGAACCACCCCATGGTCCCTATTTATGATGAATATGAATCAGAACTGGGGGAGAGCCAAGAAGAAGAGCAGAAAGAACCAGTGGAACAGGTGACTTCCTGCCTGGAGCCCGCCCATTCACCTATGCAGACTCATGAAGTTCAACCCTGTAGGAGTAGCTGTGGAGCAGAGCAGGCCTGCTGCTACCCTTTTCACAGGGTTTTCCACTCATTCTATGATCCTGTCAGCGAGTACATGGAGTGGCATGTCCTTTATGCCTTGGAGCCGCCCTATTCCATATCAACTTCACCCTGTGAGGAGAAGTTGAAGAGTGTAGCCATTTTGCTGTCACGGTTACACCATCTGCTGGTGATCATCGACAGAAAGAAAGAGATTCCCTTTAGGAAGTTACTTTATTGGCTATGGTGGAAGTCTGCTTTCACCTAGCCCCATGTAAAGTGTTTTATTAGTTTAGGATTGTATATAAATAAGCTCATTTGAGCATGTATCTTTATTTTGTTTCTTTTATTTTTTGGCCTGTATTTTCAGCAGTGAGATGTTTGAGCCTGACTCCATAGTCCAACAGCAAGGCACTGAAGCTGCGGAATGAGTTCTTAGAGCATCACAGGGACGACTCTATCCCCATGGAGCCTAATGTTAGCAACAATTCTTGTCTTGGGCCCGAGAGCATCCAGAGCTACAGGTTGCACGAAGAATGCCCAAGCGTAGCATGTAAAGCCCCATTTCAGGCTAAAAATCAAGTGAGCGGGCGAAATTACGTTGTCAACGGCCCAGATTCATCTATAAAAGCAGATCAACGGTCGACGGGAAATCGCGGTTAACGAAGTTGCACCGAGGTTAGCGCCCATATTATGTGCAGGGAAAGATAGCAACCATCCATCCAGAAGACGCGTGGCGCAGGATCTAGTCGCATCGACGTTTCGACATTGGGGGATTCGAAGGGTGAAGGTTCCTTGTTGTCCTATGTCTCGAAACCCCGAACCCTGAAAGCACCAAAGGTGCCCAAAGTCGGGCCCGCAGTATTACGGGGCAATCTCAGCTGTCCACCCGCAGGAGATACCTGGTGCGCGATTAGGTTCCTCGTCGTTTCGCCCATCGTGATTCCAAGGCTCAAGGTACAACATCATCAGGAGATTTCAGAACCGTCAAATCTAGAGGGACGCGTGGCGCCAGATTAAGCCATCTCGGCGTTTCGCTCATCGCAATTTCAAGAAGCAGGGATCAGCCCCTTCCTATTCGCGAACGCCTAAAGTTCCTTTGAGAGTAAACACAGGGTCACAGCCTGTGGTCACTGGGGAAAGAAAGAGTTGCGCAAAAGGGGCCAAAGGCGTCGAGTTTCAGTCATAGAGAGGCCCTTCACGACCTATAGTTGCCATCGGGCCTGACTTCAATCCTGGTCTGCGCTTGGAGAAAATGAAGGCAAGAAGGGGTGGTTGAAACCTCTCCTCATTCATTAAGTGTGAGGTATGGAGGGTCTGGCAAGCGGTCTGCTCGAGGGGATCCTGTGTACCCATTTTTCCAGAGAAGTCATGCTAAGTTCTCAACTAGCCGGAGGAGGTCTGCACACGCTAGCTCAGTTTTTAATGGTTCAGCTACTCCCCTTACAGGAGCCATGCGCAGTTAAAGTGGCATTTGAAGAAGGATATCAGTACGAGTTTGACTGAAGGGACACCAAGCCTTGGGCGACTGGGCATGCCTCTGTTAGGTGAATTTCTCTGAGTATATAAACTCAGTCTTTGTATTTTGTAAAGTATCGATGGTTGAGCAAGGCTCCCGATTGTAAAGTTTTGATGAAGCGTTGGTCGCTCTGGTTAATGTACAAGGCATTTGAGATTTCTTACTTTATGGATGTCAGCTTCTTTTCCATCTCTTTGTTTACTGTGTTAGAACAACTCGAAATTGGAGGATCCAGTCGAGTTGTAGCTATTATAGGATGATGTAGGTTGGATCACTGTAACAATTGCATTGTTTCTAATCGGTTCCTGTGATTTTCTCAGCGCTGAAATGACTTGGAATTGAAGAATTTAGTTGAGTCACCTCTCATCTCCTTGAAGCTCTGGACCAAGAGGATCTTGGCTTCTGATTTTTTCACCCTCAAGCCTCCGAAGGCCTGTCGCCCGAGGCAGTCTTGCTCACCCTTCTCACAAGTCTTCCATCTACCACCCTTTAATCTACTTACTGACGGAAGTTGGATCAAGACCTCCCTTGCTTTCTACATACCAGGCCCGGTTTCCTGAGTTAAAGCTATATTTTCTTGATTCTTTACCCATCCGATCACCCCCTTAAGCAAATCGTGACATAAAACTGATGGGCGTTGGGCTCTACTCCTGCAAGCAATCCAGGAGTGACTTCTGACGCTAACAACAGGTTACACCATTAAAGCTTGCGTACATCGGTTTTTGTGCCCAAAATTAAAAAAGTGGTGTTGGGTTTCCATGTCACGTCACGAGATCCATGATCCTTGACCTTCCATATACTAGAAATGTTCCGACTCGACCCTTCAGTTCCATTTGAAGTCTATAAATGGGCCATATCCAAGCTCTGGAAAGAGGAGAAGAATTCAACTTTTGAGAGAAAAGTTACGTTGGATAAATTATTCACTTCATATTGAGTCTGCATCCCTTTGTCCTTTTAAGTCTGAACACATTGTTCAGCCCCGAAGCTCTTCCCTCTTTGATGGGGAACCTCATTGTCTTTCTTATATGAGCTTTCCTTTGGTGGAGGATTGAAGTGGTGGAGGCCCAACTGGAAGGGACTTAGTTTCTCGGTTCTGAGACATGCCGACACAGAAGTTTGTCACTCATACACTTATGTTGATCATATTTTAATAGAAATACTCTTTTCTTGTCCAATTAATGTCTTGAAAATTTTTGAATTGTTATTCCATGGGCATATTTGTTATGAATATTGATGGACTATGCTATTATATGTGCTAACTTTATATATTATCACCATATGCTTGAGTATCTTGGTTGTTGAGGACAAGTTGATGATATATAGCTTTGATTTGAGTGCTCAACAGTTGTCTTCATCGAACGTCCGGATGAGGTACACTCTTTATCTTGTCTTGTTATCATGTTTGTTGATATGGCATACTTGATATTAGATTTGATTTATGTAGTCGTTCCTTCATTTGTGGTTTACCCCGTGCCATAGAGTGATTTTCCTCGTAATAATATTTTATTAAAATATTGAAGGAATATGATTTAAGACATGAAGGATCGTTCCTTCTTGGTCTCGTGGAGAGGCACACACACTCTCTCCCCTTCTCACACCAACTAATCTCTATTCATTACAAGACATAAAACTAAATGAGCGAGCTCTTGGGTAGCTCACAAACCAACAAAATCCGGAGCTATCTCAAAAAAACCCCAAATACAAAAGTCTTTTTCTATAATTTAGTAACAACTTAACACCTATCAAAACAAACCAAACAAAAATATCTTCTAAGGTATCTCCTAGAGATATCTCATCAAAAATTACAAATAAAATGAAAAATTAGGGAACCAACTCCCTTGGTAAAGTTTGTGACCCTTGGGTCAATTTTGGAATTAACACGGTTGATGCTCCTGCATCACAATTGCAATTCATCTTGGCATTTAAGTTACCTTTACAATAAGGGGTACTAGTGTTAAAACTGCTAGAGTAGCACTGACCAACTTCTTTTCTCATCAACTTCAAAGTTCACCTCATTTGGTTTAAATATGCCTATTTCTCCTAAAAAAATGTTTCTTAGACCCATTTTGATAAATGCAACTAAACCCTTGGCCCATTTGAACCAATACTTAGAGGTGAAATAAAAATATAATCTTAATTCTATTACTTCCATGTACCAATTCCTTCATGCTCTAGTTACATGGTTATGAAGGAAAACACTACTTGCCTACCAATTGCATTGAGAAAATGTATTTTTTAAGGCTCCACTAGGGAAGAGGGGGTCATACATAGAATTTTATCTGTATTATAGTTGGATTGATTGCAAGTACCATTGAATATGTATCTTTCAAAACTATCTTTTGAGAGAAATGATATTTCAAGAGGACTAGGGAAAATTGAGATGTCAACTGGATGTAACAAGTGGGATCAACTAGAGGTCAAAAGGTCAAAAGAAAATTACGAAGATGCATGAAATTTTTTTGTGTTGAAGAAGGGACATGTTTTTATGATGACGAGACAAAATATTACGTCAAGGTCCCCTCAAGATACAAACATTGATTCAAAGGGTGAGAAAAAACAACAACATCCAAAGTTGGACATTGACTTCTGTCCCAATGAAATAATTTATCAAATTTCTCCATCATCTATACATGGTCTAGGACTATTTTCCATGGATGGTATAAGATCAAATATGGTGAAGAAACTAAATTGATGGAATATGACAGACCATGTTACAGTTTGTTGATAGGTTGGAAAATCCCTCCCGCAACAGGGGATAACTACCCAATCACAAGTCCCAATTGGACTTGTTTTCATTTGGGATGGTAGTTTCCAACTGATTTCATTGGCCTGGTTTTCCACTCAATAATTTTACTCTTTGAAAAGAGACTTAATCATTTAAGCTTTGAACTAAATGGTCCTAAACTTGTACAAAATAAATCATAACTATTGATCATGTTTTAATTGAGAGCAAAATTTAATTATGTGTAAATGTAAAGATTGATTCTTAAGATTTCAAAAAGAATTCTTAATCCAAAGAACTATAAATCACAGTCACTGGCATTACTAAGAATATATTTTGATAGCTATATCTACACATGGTGATTTTGGGAATTGAGTATTTTATGATAGCAACCTTAAGATAACATGGGATCCATCCGATTATATCTTTAAACCCCACGATATTTCGATAGTAAATCTCAGCAACTTGTTAGGGAACAATACTTAATTGGGTCAACTCATTTTCCTATAACCTCCTCCTCCAAATTCGTCCTCCATGAGTGGTTATAAAAGGTTATAAAATCTTTGTAGGCACAATTTTGAGGAACAAACCCGTGTCACCTTTCATGTATATCTCTTGCCCTTTATTTGCTTATTTGCTTTAATCTGGTCATGTATCAAATAACCACGTAGTGAACCTGGCAATCAATAAGGCACAATTTAAAATGACGTATGTACATAAAATAATAGAAACAATCGAAAAATAAGAATGCAAGAATTATCATAAATCCTTTATTGAACTCAAAATCATGTTCTCCATAAAAATCTTATGATAGACATAAACACAAATCAGTATGTGGAGTGTCTTTACACAAGATTATAGAATAAACCTTTTACCAAATTTTCTTTTTTATTTTATTTGATTTTGTTTAGGCCTCATAAGGAAAAGAGAGTGATTGAAGATTATCTAATCATTGACTATGCATGGGCTTAAAAAGATTCAAAGTTCAAAATGCCTTATTATTTTTTTTTGAGATTAGTCAACAAAATGTAGCAAAAATCAAAACAATATACTTTATCACCATAAAGTTATTGCAACATATTAAACATCAAATCAAATATAGCTCTTAAAATTCTATTGGATGTGCTAGAAGATAATGATTTTGATTTTGAAATACCAATATGGAACAAAACATTTTCATTTTCTAACAAATTCTCCGCTCGACTCTAAGATTTAAATTCTATAAATTGGTAAATTGTTGCTTAGGTTTCTTTACCCATTATTATTCCTAATAATTATATGGAAAAACAACGTGCTAAGCATGTTATCAAATTTTGGTCAAAATAACATCAACTTGTCATTTCAATTGAAGAACCACGTTTACATACATGACAAGCTTAGTAATTCCAAATTATTATGTAATGCATAAGCTATAGATAAATAATTGTATGTCTCATTCAAATGAAGAACGAGAACCATGCAAGATGCTCTAATTACACACCAACAAATGAAAGTGTGTTTTCCAAAATTTAAATGGATGCTTCTTTATTTCGTAAAAATTAAAGGGGAGTTGTTGAGGCCTCAACACAATTATGAAGTTTGGATTAGGCTGGCCCAATATATGTGAAGCATGCAAAGATATGCAATTTAGGCAAACTATATACAACTAAAAGACTCTAATCAAAATAAAGGAGTGACTATATATATATATATATATATATATATATATGGAAGTCCAAAAACTTTTGGAAATATTGTAGGGTTTATAAACAGTACACAACCTAGGACAATAAGAAAACCACTCAATTGCATATTCAAGGGACATGAAGGAATCAGGTAGTGGCATGTGCATAAAAACAATAGCAACAAAGGAGGAGTTGTTGATACATTATTTTTTGAAGAAAATATTAGAAGTAGACCCTACTATAGTTGGAGTACTTACGTTTATTCTTTCCATATCAAATCAATTAATTTTTTTAGTATTTACATGTCTATTTTTGTTTCTTTTGATGTAATTATTATTCTTTCGAATATTTTGGTAGGATGATCACAACAAGGGACCTGTGCAAAATATAAAGACACCTATAAAATCATAAATCTCTTAGATTTATTATAACTCTTTAAATTTCTATAATTTGTTTTTTTCCTTGGATTTTTCTAATTTATTTTTATTAATGTTATAATCAACTTTACATGTTGTTTGTTGGCAAGATTCCACCCATAAATTAACATGAGTGATGACGACAACTTGTTTTATAACCCAAACCCATGAGCCAATATCCATAAGGATATAAAAAATACTAATAGAGGATTTCTTTCATTATTTGACTTTGACTCATAGAATGCTATGCATAGGAATAACATTTTGGTTGATAGACTAAGATGATACCAAATATGCATTAACTTTTAACTTGTTTAATTTATCCTATCCAAAAGTTATCCATGTTATTTTAATCTTATATTAACCTGCAACAAAAAATGGCTTTGTTGGCACAGTATTATCTAATATTTCTTGATCAAACCATGCCTCATGAGATTGAGGTTGGAAGTAGCCATGTGGCACCATCTATGCCATCACATCCCCCACCCACCACTAGTCACATAGTCAATAAATTATTTGTCTGCATGTCTTTTTCTCACATTTCCTCATCTCCTCCCTCTATCACTCTTATGCATGCCTCTAAATCATGCTCTCACAATTTCTGGTGGCTTACATGGCACCCTGAGAGATCATGCAAATGTTTGGTGGATGCAACCCTAGTGTCCCCATTTTTGGATCATATGAAGCCTTTCTTGGAGCATTATGCTTCAATATCACTAGGACATTGTCCACTAAGATTATTGTGGATGAAAATTGAATCCCATTAAAGCAAACAAAACTCCCAAGTAATTATTAATGTCCTTATTTTCCATAATGTGATAGAATTGTAGTAGTTTTTAATATTTTATAGTATACTAATGACAATATATTACTAGTTTGGCGGGAAATAATGTGTTTTGGAAGTACCTAAATGATAAGGAATTAGACACTTTTGGGCCAACTATTCATACCTGATTTAACCAACAACCCTCTCATTTGAAGAAGGATATTCTTGGTTACATGGTTCATCTCTTTGGTGATATTTTCAACCAAAGTCAACTAATCACTTTAACAAGTATATCTTTGAAAACCATCAGAAATAATTATAGGATAAATATTGAAGAAAACCCTAGATATGATAGACCTTTTGTAGTTCCTAAGAGGGAGTGGAAGGCTCTCTAATAGGACACAAAGGAGAAGAGGATGAGAAAATAAGGAAAGATGTCACCAAATGGAGGAAGGTATAACATGATAAATTTAATTGAATGCACTATTTTTTCTAGTTCAACATAAATATTGCATTATCCCACCTCAAAATTTTTTATAGGTTCAAAGTTACCTCCAAGGCCACCTAGGCTAGGTTAGAGAAGCATGACCAACATAAACTTGGCCAAGGTGGATACCTCAAAATGTTTTCTAGATTTGTAATTATGAAAATAATTAAACCATTTCATTACTGAAATGTTCCAACTTTTATTTTACTATAAAAAATAATTAAAATTTGCAATGGTGTTACAAAATACAAGGGGATTGTTGCAATCATGCACCTAGTGAAGAAGAAATTAAGCTCACATTAAAGTGTGAGTTTCAAGTCGTGGTTGAACATGCACAAGTTGGGGGGATCACAAATTCCCTTGAAGAATTATTATGTAAATAATTAATGGTAGTGTTTAACTTCACAAAGAATTCCCATAAATACAAATCCACTAACTTATTTGTCAATGATAATTTATTCTATGATATCAAACATTAGTTTTGAAAATATAACGTAGACTTGGGAGAGACATATAATATTTATGCTCAAGGTCATTTTGAACCAAGAAAGTGAACATGATATTACACCCAATGAGTTATTTTCAATCATTTTTTATGTCATAATGGTCTTATCCAATCATTATGAGTCAACCCTCATCAACTAGGCCTCTCTCTCTCTCTCTCTCTCTCTCTCTCTCTCTCTCTATATATATATATATATATATATATATATATATATATATATATATAAGTTATGCTTTTAGGCATGAAGCCTACTTGTTCATTTGGGAGAAAAAGTGAAAGATCACCCTCCCCATGCCCATTCATTCCAAAGGTTTCAAAAATTATATTGCATGATGAGACCACATCTTTGTAGCACATTTTGTCAAAAAACTAGAATGCAAATTCTATACTCCAACTTTTGGCATATAGATCTATAAGAACAATTCCCACATAAACATGCAACTCAAATCCATTCCTAATTATGTAGGCATAGATCCACTTACCATATTGCATAGATCCCAACTCAACACATGTTGTGATCATAGTAATCAAATTTTTTGAATAAGTGAAGATAGATATGGGAAGAGGAATAAGTAACTCCACACTTGAATGAATTGCATTAATGTGAAACATTCATAAATACAAAGTGATGTGACCTTTAGTTTCATCTTCCAAGAGGTATGAATGACTCTTCATATTCACCTACAACTCTTCATATTTCTCCTAAATAATATTTATAGAGTACCTCAATCCCTAAGGATTAGGTATCTAACTTATCCCCCCCTTAATCTGAAGGGGTGTTTGGGAGTCCAAGCATCATTCTGAACTTTTCAAAATTTTCTGAAGATATCCATAATTTTCACATTTATGGAACAATGTTTCAAATGAATAGTTTTGGCATGTACATGATATCAAATTAGATGGTATTTTGTGTTTATGCGCTTGGTTCGATCATGGAATCCAATATTATTGGCCAACTTGATTGCAAAAGTATTGTCGACTAGAATAGGAGTAGAGTTCAATTGTTTCTCATGCAAATCTTCAGGTGTTTTCCTAAGCCACACAATCTCCTTTGTTGTTTCTGCAGCTACCACACATTCTTCCTCTATTGTGGAATCTGCATGAACTGGCTATTTCCATTATCTTCAGGAGATAACTTATGATCTAAAACTCGTGAGATAGCCTAAATTTGACACCATTTTATTTATCCCCAACAAAGTTTTAATCCGAATATTAGACAAGGTTTAAGCCATCCACCCTAGAATACTGGAGTTCCCTTCAAGTATTTTAGAAGTATTTTTGCAAAATACCAATGTCCTTCACAAGGTTTTTGTATGGACATGGAAAGAATCCCAACCACAAATTAAATATCTAGTCTAGCGGTGGTAAGGTATATAACACCTCCCACAAGTTGTCCCTACTTGGTTGCATCCTCAAATTCATTCCCTTCTTTTGATGTGAGTTTCAAATTATGTTCCATTGGAGTAGAGAGAGGGTTACACTCATCCATGCCAAAATTATTCAACAATCCTCCAATGTACTTCTTTTTGGAGATGAATATGTACTTTGGATTTTGAGTCATTTCAATTCCCAAATAGTAGTGAAGAAGTCCCAAATATGTCAGCTCAAAGCCTTTCTTCGACTCTTTCTTTATGGATGCAATATAGCTTTGATTTTTACATGTTATCAACAGATCATCTACATACACTACAAGATATACAACATTTTTTTCAACTTTCTTGACAAACAAAGTTGCATCATCAAGATTAAAGTGCTTGAAATTAAATTTCATAAGATGCTTAGTTAGCTTTTCATACCAGGCTCACAGTGCTTGTTTCAATCCATATAAGGATTTGATGAGTTTGCATACTTTATGTTCTTGTCCCTTCACAACAAAACCTTATGGTTGAGACAAGAAGACATTATTTTTCAAGTCTCCATTCAAGAAAGCAATCTTCACATCCATTTGATGAACTTTACATCTATTATGTGCTACCAAGGAAAATAACTTATGAATGGAAACCCATGTTGTTTTTGGGGAAAAGTCTCCTCGTAATCAATGCCTTCTTTCTACACAAATTATTTTTCCATGAGCCTTACTTTATGCTTTTCAAGTGAGCCATATGATCTATGCTTGTTCTTGAAGAACCACTTGTAACCAATTAGTTTGGTTTTGAATTGAGGGTCCACCAACTTTCATGTCCCATTATTGATGAGAGCATCATACTCCTTCTACATGGATTCTTCCCACTCATCATGAGAAGCAACTTCTTCGAAGGAAGTTGGTTCAAAGTTAGTAAATAAATTCAATTCACAATCATATAAAATATCCATATCATCTACATCACCTTAATTTGAATTATTTACATCACCTCAATCTTGTCTTTTGGAACTTTTGATTCCTATGTTTCCAACCTCATCAAGATGAATTTTTTCAAGTGTATTTATGAGCCATTTTCGTGGACCTTTCTGAAATGGTTCAGGTTGCTCAGCTAATTGAGATGGTGTTGAATTCTCATCAAGGTTCATCCTTTCAATCATCTTAATCACATCATCCAAATGAACTTCAAGTTCTAATGAAGTGGATACAACTTTTTCATGAGGGGGATATGGTTCTTCAAAATGAGATCCTGAAGATTGATCGAAGATAGGGATACTCCCTTCACGATGTGGAATCTCATCATCAATTTCGTGAGATTTATTTACATGGTTGAATCTATCTAGATGATCAAGTTATCGATTAACAATTTTTTTCATTCTTGTAGGATTCAATAAAAATTACGTCTATGGAAATAATGAACTTATTTTTTACCTCATCGTAAAGACGATATGCGTTGGTGGTATTTGAGTACCCCAATAAGATGCATTTCCAACTCCTTGCATCAAGATTGTTTCTTTTATCCTTAGGAATTAAGGCATAGCAATTGGAACCAAAGACCCTGAGATGCCTCACCAAAGGAATGCATCCATACCACATTTCATAAGGAGTCTTATTTCCAAGAGCATGATATGGACACCTATTTTTCACATAAACTGCACATAAAACTACATCAGCCCAAAACATCAATTTCACATTTTGAGAAACTTCATGGAACAAACCATATTTAAAAGAGTCTTTTTCATTCTTCTGGCTACACCATTTTGTTGAGGATTGTATGGAACAATGGTTTGATGCTTGACCCCATGTTGGTGAAGATAGTTTTCAAATTCATTATATGTATAATCTCTTCCATTATATGTACAAAGTGAGCCAATATGAGACTGAGCTTCATTTTGGATCCATACATGAAAATTTTCAAAAGTTTCAAAAGCATATGATTCATCTTTCAACAAGTACACCCAACACATGCTGGTGTAATCATCAACAAAATTCATGATATATCTATTTCCATTAGCATATGGAACCGGCATGGGACCACACAAATAAGAATGTATCAATTCTAGTTTTCTATGTGCTCTCAAAGTAGAATTATGAAATGGTTGTTTGTTGTGTTTTCCAATGATACAAGCCTCACATTGCTTCAAATTCCTTGGAATGGTGGGCTAACCAGAAACACCATTCTTTTTCAACAAACAAAGGTTGTCATAATTAATGTGTCCATGTCTAGCATGCCATAAGAGACTACATGAGAATGTACCTTCATCGTGGTGAGAGAGGTATGTATAATTATGTGCATGAGAAAATGTTCCTTTCAACTTCAACAATAATCCATCCTCCATTGTTGTCACAATGACCATATTGTCGAAATCCTTCCTTATTTCAACTTTTCCGTCAAAGATATGAATAGAGTGGCCTTTTCGTCAAAAGTGCACAAGAGACAACAAGTTCCTTCATAGCTTGGGAAGATGGAGCAGATCATGCAAAAGAAAATATGGGAGTCCAAGAAATTTAATTCTGATGTAATCCCGGTGGTGCCAATTCCCTAAGGTTTGAGACTTGATTTATCTACAAAATAGACTATACCATCTACATTGTCATTGAAATAGTCAAAGAAGTATCTCTGCAAAGTCATGTGGCATGGTGTACCTGTGTCAAGCAGCCATTGAACTCTCCAAAAAGAAAATGAAGTGTTAAAAAAATATTTAGTTACTCCAATATTACAATGAGAAACAATATAATGAGCATATTCAGGTTTGAGACTTGATTTATCTACAAAATAGACTATACCATTTATCTACAAGATTTGAGACTTGAAATCTTCAAAGAAGTTTCTTTGGAAGGTCATGTGGCATGTTGCACCTGTGTCAAGTAGTCATGTATCTCTCCAAAAATAAAATTAAGTGTTAAACAAATATTTAGTTACTCCAATATTACAATGATAAACAATGTAATGAGCAAATTTAGGTGCTTTACCTTTGGCCAGAGCTGATGTTTTACCTTTGTCTTATTTTTTATCCTACTTGTCTTTGATCTTCTCTCATGAGATTTTGTATTTATTTTCCTCATGTCTATTCTTCCCATAATGAACACATTGAATATCATATTTCTCAGGAGGGTTATGCCTACCCCCTGCCTTTGAAATTATTCTTTATGCATCCTCTTTTACTACCTCCTCCACTAGAAGAATCATGTGATTGATTCTTCCCATTTTTTACCAAAGAATACATTTTCTTCCATCAAAAACAAGAATATGGAAACCATGTGCTTGAATAAGAAATCACAAAGGTGGTGTGCCAAAAACTTGCCGAAAAAATTATAATGGAAGAAGCTCCAAAGGGGCAGCGAAATGAAAATCACTTCAAAAATATAAGTTGGACCAGATTCCACAATGCTCAATTTCTTGGTACTAAATACATTGAGTCTCACTCAATGTGCAAAAAATCAATAAAATAATATTTGTCCAAAGAAGGATACATGTGGTGCTAAATAAATATGGAGATGTTCTAGATTTGGTGCCACCTCCATCTAAAGTTCATAACCTATGTTTTGGAAGAACTTGGATCTATTCACTTGCTGAGATGGTGCTGACAAATTTGACTACAGGAAACAAAGTGGTGATATACTTTCAATGATGTGCTTGGTTTGGGGTTGGTCACTATGAAGTGGATGGGTATGTATATCATTCCAAGGAAGAACCTAAGATATTGATGACAGGAAAATGGAATAGATTGATGAGTTACCAACCTTGTGATGCTAAAGGGGATCCCCTTCCTGGCACATAGCTTAAAAGAGGAATGGAGGGTTTCATATGTTCCAAAGAATGAAAAATTCCAATATACATATTTTGCACAAAAAATTCACAGTGTTGATACGACACCAAAGAAGCTTCTTTCTTAGGATTCTCATATTCATCTAAAGGGCCCAAAATCTCTTTGAAGCACAAACATCTCATCAACCGTCCTAATCACCCACTCCATAATTTTTGAAAAATAATGGAGGGTGGAAAAAAACTAGAATTATTGCTAATTAGTCAAGCATTGAATAATTACCAAATATTTATAGAGAATCACCGGAACTTCAATAATTCCTTAGATTTGACAATGATTAAGGAAATAACTGTGATTGATAGTGGGATAGGTGTTGAACATTTCTACAAATGGTTTTACCAAGGAAATATTGATTGAGGCCAAGGAGGATATCAAGCACCCTTGGCAAGCATGGGTGGAGTCATTGTGGAGAAAACACAAGCAAGTAGGAAAACAAACACATTAAGGTTGCAATCCAGCCATGATGGTGGGGCTCTCTTGGTGAGAAAAAAATTATACATTGTGGAATTTCTCAATATATACACTCAAATGGTCATGGTTAGTATCATTTCTAATCATTTTCATTTGAAACTGGTGTTATTCCTGTTATCACCAAATCTAGAACTTGTTCAAAGCCTTCACAATATTCAAGATAAGTGTAACATATGGAAGTAATTTCCATTGTCACATAAGTAGTTACTTCCCTCATTTTAGTGAAGGATTTAGATCCAACACAAGGGAGCATTCCCTAGAAACCTCAAAGGATCCCATAGCAAGTCAATGCAAGCTATCTACAACCCCCCATCTTGGTTACTCTACTGCCACCTAATTAGGTCAAGGTACAAGGTGATCTCAAGGTGGTTAAACAAAGTGATTGTGTGTTAGGGGTGTTTCTAAGACCATAAAAGATATCTATCACCATAAATGAATCAAGTAATATCAAAACACTAGCTATCAAAGAAAAAAGTATTATCTGCAATAAAACTTGAATAAAGAGATGATTCACTTCAACAAACAGAAAGTTTATGACAACAACAATATAACATTCCTAAAACTAGTAAGGATGCAATGGAAAATATGCCAAATTTCATATAAAATGATAAAAAAAATAATAAACATTGATTGTTGAAATGAAATAGCATGAAACTACTCGAAATCAATGCTAGATATCAAGCCCTAATGGCTGAAAACTGCAACAATGATGCAATAAATGAAGATAGAGATGATTCTAAGTAAAGTATGCAAGACGTTAAACTATGAATGGTAAATAAATGAATATGAAATGCAATTATACATAGAACTAACACAAGACATCAAAGAGAGAGTGAAAATAGGGTTTCAAAAGTCACTCGCAAAAGAGAAAAGGACGGGTGTCATTTAGTTCCCTGGGCATATGGAGTCAATAAATGCAACTTCTATGAAGGGAAATAGCAAGAGAAAACTGAAGAATCAAACCCTAGATGAGTACACTCACAGTCCCTAGGTATAAATTATTTAGGAAAACAATTTAGGGGAGTCCACTCATAAGCCCTAGAATGACATCCTATGTCTTTAAAGGCCTTTAACAAGGGATCAAGATGGATCTTAGGGTAAAATCTTAGAGGAGTCCACTCACAATATCTAGAGTTTTAACCAATAAGGATAAGTCTAGGGGATTCCACTCACAAGCCCTAAAAATATCGTTATATGCTTCAACAAATTTAAAATGAATGAAAAAAAGGGAAGGGAGATCACTTGCAAGGCTTCCTAGGGTTTCAAAACAAAATTTATCCAAGGAAAACAAGATAACATGAAAATTATCACCACTTTGATAAAGCGTTCACTTAATATATCAATAATAAACCATCAATTAATTGAAAAGACCATTTACTATTCAATTCGTTGAGCATGGAAGAAACCCTAGCATGTAATCATCCACAATAAACATGAAAAAGAATCCACTATATCAATCTCCAAAAAGTGTGCATAAGTTCTCCATGATGTGTAAGAGAGTAAACAAGTACTAGAGAGTTATGATATACAAATGAGGAAACCTCAAGTATATATATGAGGCAAGCCTTGTATTTTATCTCTCTAAAATCCCCTATAACATAATAAATCCATCATACAATGTGGACAGGTCTCAATCCAACCCCCTAAAATAGCCTCCAACATAAAGATAAAATATTAATACACCAAAACGTCCTCTAAAATAGTCACACATGTGAGTGTAGGTAGCTAAAAGAGGGTGACATTATCTCCTCAAGGGGTATAAGGCCTCCAAAAGTCACAACAATCCCAAAAAGGTGTAAATCAAAATGAAAGGTCACATCCCCTCATGAATACAAACATGTCTCATCATCATCAAGGTTCCAACTCATCATCGATGTGCTAGGTCAGCTCAAGAAAAAGTGACATCTCACTCAAGCATGACATCATCACCATGTGCATAATATCTCAAGCTCCTAGGGTGACATCATGGTGGATAATGGCTCCATAACCTCTCCCAAGGGGTGCATCATCATTTTCAAGGGTCATGGATTCAATCCAAACCATGATGTCCTCAAAGTGTGGAACATCCAAGTGCATGGGATTCATGCCCTCTTAATAGCCCATCGAGTTGTATCTGTAATGTTGAAACCATCAATGCAATGTCGAAGGTCCAAGAGCTATTAGAATATTTCTGAAGGTATGGAAAGTCATCACCTAACCCAATTCTCATCATCAAGGGTGCAACGTCCTCCAAAAATTGTATGACATCATCATCAAATGTCCTCCAAAGGACCATATCCAGGGGTGCATGATCAATAAGCAAGGCTCACATAATCAAGTAAGACCAACCATTACAAGATACAAGATCCATTAGAATAATACAAAGTAAGCCACAATATAATACCAAAGCCACTTAAGTAGTTCACATTAGGTATCTTGTTCAAACTTCACACTAGCTTAAGACTTTATGCAACTTTCCAAGTTTAGGTATGGGAGGACCATCACAAGACCCTATTAGGTGTGCCAATACCCAAGTAGAGGAGTAGTTTCCGAGGAAACCTTCAAAGTGTAAGCATAAGTGAATGAGATGGTATGAGATTTACTTCATGGTCATGGTGTCATTGACATGCAAGGCCACATGTGGGTTCATCTCCATGAGTGATTTTGTAGAGGGAGCGCTTGGTGATTGAGTTATCCTTTCCTTGGAAGTGTGTGTTCCAAACCACTTCTTTCCTTTTGATATTCATTTATTTCTTTGCAAGTCCCATTTTCAAGTTCATGCATTTATTTTTACTGGGATTAAGTCCTTTTAATTTGATATGCATTCAGTGCATTAGGAATAGGGGTAATCACCTCATAGAAAGGGGGTAGAGATCAAGTTGTCATTGGATTTTGATTTGTCATTTGTCATCCCATTATCCTTTTATTATAACATGTTTATTTTTTATTATTCCTTACCAATTGCATCAACCTCGACATTCTATCCCTCCTTCTCATAGGAAGATGAATACACAAACCTTTTTGGGATACATGTAACATCCATTTCAAAAATATAGGACAATAGAAGGAATCAAGATGAAAATTGTTAAGTATGAAAAGGAATGGTATGTTACCCCTATCAATACCTCCCAGTAGTACCCATGTTCCCCAGGAGTGAAAACATTGTACTAGGACACATATGATGGCCACCAAGGTGAAACAAGGAAAAAAACATAACTTCCAAGCATCATGATCCATTATCTGACTTCAACCCATGATCCTCACCTAAATTCCCAATGCATTAAATGTAATACTTTATATGAAATAATGACTAGTGTACCTCATGTGTGTTGGACCACCATCATCAAATAAACCATGTTTATCAAGTGAATGAGTTGATAAATGATGAGGGTGGAGGCACTTGAGGGGTTGTTGTTTATGGAGAATGTTTATCGTCATCATAAAGATCATAGTTTGCAATGTGGACCATGGGACATGATCTCCTCTAGGTACCCCTAAGTGAGAGGGGGTAAAATCTGGCTCCAACATGGGGACATGTGCTCACCATAGAGCACATGAGAACCTCATAATGTCCGGTACTCCAAGAACTACAACCTACATCACTCTAAATAATTTTTCCTACTATAGTCTAACATAAAACCATCAGTACAAAAAGGCACGGGGGTGTTATCCACCCTGGTATATGGAAAGTGAAAAATAAAGTGTTTAAATAGATATTTTAATTTTCATCAATATATCATGTTTTTATAACATGTATATACTTAGCTAACATGGATGCATTAATAAATCAATAAGTAACATCAAAAAAGAAGAGACACAATCAAATGCAGACACTCAAAATGACCTAATACTATCCTACTCTACTCTAAACCTAAGAAGTCAAGTTCATTCTGCATAATAGGGTTTGAGAATGGATCCACTAATGGGTAAGGACAATCTCCTTCCCTCAAGTGTGGACAAGTAAAAGGGACCAGCTCTAGACTTTTTCTTAATATTGTAAGGGCCATGGCACAAAAAAATCAAACTCCTAGTGCATATTTGGCTTACCCTTTCTCTTGTCCCATGTAAGTTCTAGTCTTCCTTGTTAAAAATATTCCTTCCTTACTTTAAGATCAATTGTTCTCTTATATTCTTGAGTATCCTTTTCTTGATCTGAAGTAGGAGGATGGGACTTAATCAATGAAATTCTCTTCTAATCATCTTCAAAGAAATGTAATTTTCTTTCATTACCTTGGTTTAAAATTGCAAGAGGGCCTGAATCTTTGTCTTCATACTTCTAAGTTTCTCTCTGTAATATTTCCATTTTGGAAATACCATATCATCAACATCATCAGTATTATATTCTTGCACAAAATTAAGGATGGCCAAGCCTTTAGAAGGATCATGATTGATATATAACCTATTAATTCTTCATAATTCTCATAAAGTTCATCACATATTTATTTTCCTTCAAATCCATTTCACTCTAATCATGTCTATCTCTAGGATCTTCCACATGGATTCTAGTCACAAGATGGTTATACAAGGTAACATAGATCCCATCTCCAAATGAGATGGTTCCATGGGATAAATCCATTTGAATACTACCACCCAAATTTTAAGCCCACTTCCTATACAATAACAATCCCCAAGCATCAGATACATCTATAACTATAACATCCATTGAAAGAGAGACTTAATGATAAGTAGAAATACATACCTTAAGGTCTTTTATCACACCACAAATTTTGATAGATTTGGATTCAACCCCACAAAAATTCCTTTAAGGTCTTGTGATATGTAAGATCAATTGATTCATGACCTTTAAAGACATCAACTTGGAGGAAGCCCCAAAATCAAGCATACAATTATGAAGTAATATATCATTTACTACCAAATTGATGAAAAAATGTGCATGTTCCTCCTTAGTTCCATCATAACACATGGTTTGTAGTAGCACAGGAGGATCCTTAGACTCGTATTTGATTCTTAGGAACTTCTTCACCTTGTCCCTTAAATAAGGAATATTCATTATCTTAGTAAGAGGGACACATACATTAACCTTTGATAAAATACTAGCCTCATCAATATTCAAATCTATATCATCACTCTTAGGCAAGGTTGGTTGAGGAGGAGGAATAATATTCAATGTTAAAGAGGGCCTTTCCAGAGTATATTTGGGGTCACTAGGAGAGGTCTCAGGTGCCTTCTTCCTTCTAGAGTAATTCAAGTACTCTTTCTTCCTAAGTTTCTCCCTAGATTCCTCATCTATTAGGCTTAGGAATTCTAACCCAACCTTCCTAGAAGCTTCTTATTTTCTTTGCTTAAGTTGTTCCAAGATAATGGTTTAATATTATTGGGATGATATGGTGTAAATAGGATCTAATGTATCGATAAAATTCATGTATTCACAATTATTAGGGTCCTCATTATTACCATTATTATGAAGTTTAAGGCATTCATGCTCCCAATGAGAATGACCACTAGGTAAACACCAAGCACCATCTTCTTGGCTAATGACATTAGTAGGTGATAGGGTATTATAAACTCTTTTCTCATTAGGGGTCCTAGGTTTCCATCCCGAGTTTCCTCTTTGTTGTTATATGGAGGTCTAGGAGGAAAATTTTGTTATTGAGGTCTTTCTAGTTTAGTGATTTTTATCATAAGGAGACCTTGATTTTGTGAGAAATCAATTACTATTTTCTCAAGTTGTTTGGATAAAAGTGTCACATAATATTGAGTAGGTTCAACATTATATAAATTTCTAGGCTTGGTCTTAGCCTTACCACGAGGGGCATGAAAAGGTTCTACCTTAGAAGCCAAAATATTTTCCTCAATCTTAGCATCTTTCTCTTGTGTTTCTACAAGGGTATTTGGATACTTGTCCCTTATCATAAATCCAAATTATCTCTCAAAGGAATTTGTGTATTCAAGAAGGACAACACCATCCTTTGAGCTAATATTATTTGGAATTTGATTGAGTAAATTCTCAAATCTTATATCAAATTCTTTTACCAATTCATTTTCCTTGTTCTTCATTTAATTAAATTGCACTAATAACAACCTATGATCCCTCTTCATGCCCCATATCTTCATAAAGGCATCATGAGAGGCTTCCCATGTTTTGATTCTCTTATCAAGAAGGTTATTATACCATTTTCTAGCATATTCAACTAGAGAAGCAACAAAAAGTTTCATAACCACATCTTCATCATCATTATTAAGAGGGTGAATTTGAAAGCATGCATAAAAGTTATCTATATGTTCTTCAACAGTGATGTCATTATTACCAGAGAATTTAGGAAACCACTTATCAAAATTTTAACTCATAGCATGAGGGTACCCTTTGATTGCGAACATATCTAAAGGTTTGAAGGAATTCGTAACCCATGGTCATTGAGCCATTCGAGATAAAGGAAGTATTCTTCAAAATAAATATTTCACTACATGGAATTATGAGGAGTCCTTCTCTTATAGACCTTGGTGGGATTATCAAACATTTTATTAGGTCCTTTCTTGGTGTTTTCAAAACTTGGGTTCTTTGGAGTCACCAAATGATCTTGTTAGACAAGTCATTTGTAACCCATGGTCATTGAGCCATTCGAGATAAAGGAAGTCTTCTTCAAAATAAATATTTCACTACATGGAATTATGAGGAGTCCTTCTCTTATAGACCTTGGTGGGATTATCAAAACTTTTGTTAGGTCCTTGGTTGGTGTTTTCAACACTTGGGTTCTTTGGAGTCACCAAATGATCTTATTATACAAGGCTTATCAATATGTGTTGGAAAGTTGGTTTTCATTGATGTCAATCCTATAAGAAGTCCAGAAGCCCAAAAATCCCCTAGAAGTAATGGGTGATGTCAACCCTAGAAGAAGTTTAGAAGCCTCTAGAAGTGGTGGGTGTATTTGAAGAAGTCTCCAAAGTGGTCCCCTTATAGTGTATCTTTAATCATGGCCCTCACGGGAAGATGCTTTGAAGAAGTCTACAAGAAGCCCCAAAGGTGTGGTCATGAAGCCCAAAGTTGTTTGAGGAAAAATAATATGAAGGACATTGCAAATGCATGAAAACCCCTCATAGATGGATAGTCTTCATCATGCTATTTCCAATGGTAGGTGGTACACCACAGGGTTCCTCATGGTTGAGAAGTTATTCCCTCTTGAAGTTGAATCCCTGAAGTATGGTCAACAAGCCCCGGATGGATGAGAAGTTACAAGTCATCCCCAAAATTAATTAAAGGAGACAAGTTGCTGCAAACAAGAAGTTACAGGTCGAACCTAAAGTGAAATAAAGGAGGTATTTGGAAAATTATAATACACGTCAAGAACCTTTCATTTGTTCATTCAAGAAAATGAGTTTTTGTGAATGGAGCTAGCATAAGTGGATCTGCACTTGTGCTAAGAACATTGGCGATCTCGACAAAGAGAATCTGGCCTAGGAGAAAGGAGGTCGAGGAGAACAAGGAGTACGAAAGTGATTGAACTAGATTTATGAGGTTATCCGCGGGTTGTGGTGGAGAAAGGCATATATTTCTGAGGTTATCCGTGAGTTGCAGTGGAGAAAGGTGTAGATGTACGTAGGTCACAATGTGGAAAAGCATAAATGTCTGTGGGTTTACAGTAGATGAATCACAAATATGTGCCTTGATGAAGTTGAAAAAGGTTAATGAAGATGTTATCTTGTTGATGTTGAAGTTGAAGAAGGCCAGTTGGTCTGTGATCTTATGCACCAGATTGTTTACATAATAAAAGGTATGGTTTTCTATATGTCTTTAGGTTTTCATCTTTATGTTATGGTATATTCCTTAAGGCATATCTTGGAGGATCTTTGGCACATGGCTAGAGACATATGTTGGTGATATTTTGGAGATCATGGCTTATGATTGATGCACATCTTAGATATTTTGGTACATGCTTGGTACATGCTTGATACATATTCTGGTACATGATCAGTAGATTATTTCAGACATATCTGTTGGTACATGGTTGAGGAACATCATGAATGATATGGAATATGTTTGAGGCACATCTTTTGGTACATGCTTGAGGCATATCATGAATGATATGGCATATGTTTGAATAATATCCTTGGTACATAGTTTATGGAGGTTATGGCACATGCTTGAGGTATATCTTGGCAAGTGGTTTGGATGCATATCTTGATGATGTTAGGAATATGTTTTGAGAGATTTTCTTGGTGATATTGTCATATGATATATGTGAATGGATCTGGTTTTGTTGATTATGATGTGATGATAATGATGTATCATTATCAATGACAGGTTGACTATCAATGATAGGTTGATTATCAGTTGATTATCAGTGACAGTTTCAGTGACAGGTTGAGTCTCAATTTATATTTTAGGGAGAAATGAAGGGGAAAGGAAAGGGGGTTGTAGCCTCCTTCCAGTTGGAGTTGGAAAATATAGGGAGTTCTAGCTTCCTTAAGGTTGGAGCTTGTAAAAAGAGGATTGGTGCCTCCTTCCATTTGGTGTTGGAGAATTTTGGAAGTTTGTGCTTCCTATGAATGTAATATTATGATATATAAGAAATCATTCCATGGTTTTCTCCCATTTGGGTTTCCACGGAAAAATATCTTGTGCATTGTGTATGATGTGATGCATTGTTGAATGGTACTATTTTTATGATTTTTTGAATGCAATCATAAGTGAATGGAATTTTTGATAAGTTAATTCTTACACTTTGTGATTAAAAATGGTAAAAAGTTCTCAATACTAATTCACTCCCCCTCTCAGTATTGGTGAATATTCCAACAATATGTACGTAAGGTAAAGGGATTCTTCCCTCAACAGAGACTCCAGGTAAGCTATCTAAGTAATGATTTGATGCAAGTTCACCAAAAGAGTGTTGAAGCATATACTTATGATCTTTGAGAAGAATGACTCAATTCTCCCCAACAACGACACTTGTTATCACACAAACTGTAGGTCAAGGAAAGTACGACCCTAATCCATTAGATGGCGATAACTGTGGGAGAGTCTACCCACTGTCACCTTAGATAAACCCTCCCTTCACTTTAGTGAAGGAGAAATCCTACAAAAGGGGGGAATCTCGGGTGACCTTAGGGGGAAATGAGATGGAAAGTGAGGTTATGGAATATGATTCCCCTTTAGGTAAAACTACTAAGTGGAAATTGGCTTGGGAACAAGTCTCATAGATGGTTAATGGTTTCCAAGTGCTTGAGTACCCGTGGAAGATAGTTGTACCTGTCTGAGACACGAGAAGAGACAAGTATACAAGCTCAAATATTAAGTGTACAATCTTGTTTTCCCAAACTACAGAAGTAAACAAGAGTATATATCATCAAGGAATAAACCTAAGTACTACATATTTAACCACTCAAAGCATCACAGATTTATTGAGAAATGAAGCATAAAACAAGTAGATTAATTCCCAATACTTTAGCACAAACTTCAGTGGTATTAAAGGGATGTTGTATAAAGTTTTCAGAGTATGTTTTTAACAGCCAAGTGTCTATAGAAAATATTTTCTACAGAAGCAAGTTTCAACCATGAGAATAAGCAAGTAATCCGACCAAAAGTTCACCAATTAGAAGTATAATGATAGTAATGGCTTACTAGCAAATTTCCACAGTTGAAATGCACGTTAAATTCAAAGATATAGAGTAGTTTGATGCAGCCCTAATGGTTGTATATTTAATTTATGACAACAACAATATATCCTTGGAAAACTAAGACACCCTAGAGGCTCAAGCAAGTTATTAGAGCGTAGAATTGATTCCACTTCAAACAATTTGAAAATATTGTAAAATCACATTACCCAATGCAAGGAATTTATTTCTCCAATGCAAATATCATATTAGTGCCTGTAATATATTGGGTAAATGGAGTCTTGGATGTAAGATTTAGATCCACAATATCCCTAGGGTTGTAATCCCTTTTACTCCCTAGGGCATGCAAATCAAACTTAGGTAAATCTAGGAGGGTGTACACCCTTGTACTTCTCCTAACAACCTTGTCCAAAAATGACTTATCAACTAGCAATGAGATGAAGCTTGATGGAGGGTGTTTGTACTTATACTCCTCCTAGGGTTTCAACCAATAACACTATGAAACAAGCAAGAAGAACTAAAAAATTGCAGACTTTTCTTACCAATTCCAAGAGATATGCAATATAAAACCATGGTTCACCAAGCAATGTCCATTCAAAAGCAAGAGAATAAGTCTCCAAGAGGTGTTCACCACCTTATCTCCACAATAAACCAAGATAAATCACCAAAATACATTTTCATAAGAGAGAGAGATCCAAATTTCCCAAAGAGGGCGCAAATTTCAGTCAGCCAAGTATCCTTCTCCAAATGGGAGAGCTATGTTAAAATGAAAAGGAAATGATCCTTATTTATAGAAATACTCTAAAAAGTGTTTGTCCACTTAAATTTAGGGTAAAACACAAAGTAGGGGGCCAACCACCCTTACTTTTCCCCTTTACAACTTTAAAATTTAATTTGTACATAAGAAAACCCTAAAAAAAGGCATGATGTCACCCTTTTAGGGAAACGTTTTGGCACTTGGAGCAAGTCGTTGAGCTTGGGGATGAAACTTTGGGCCTCAAAAATCCTCCTTCTCATACGCTAGGGCCTTCTTCATCAAGCAAAATCTTCTCCTCATCAAAATTACCAAGTTTCAATCAAGTCAACACCACCACCATCAAACCCTAGCCCCAATAAGACGTTAAGCCCCAAGATGTAGTGCTCTAGCCTCCAAAGGCAAGTCGTTTGGTTGATGAAGGGATAGGATAGGTCTTATAAGGTGTCTCTTAAGACTCTAAAGGATATCATGATCATCTGGTGTGCAGGCCATGACATCCAACACACACACACACACACACACACACATATATAAACACTTCATTGTTTAAGAGAAACACTTCATTGTTCTCAAGACTTCTTTGGGAGAGAATATGGAAGTATGATTTGGATTTTATCTTTTTCCATATTCATTCCCTCTAATCCTTTAGCCCCTTCTTCCATGAAATGAGGGACAATCCCTTCTTGGGTCATACAACCGAAAATCCCAAAAGATAGGGAGATGAGAGGATGAAGTGTGGAAAATGATAAGTATAATCGGGAATGACATGATGACTTGTCAAGGGGACCTGCCTATATAAATACCATACCTAAGGGTGATCTAGGTGGATATCGGT
Source organism: Picea engelmannii (assembly GCA_009831015.1). Taxonomy (NCBI): domain Eukaryota; kingdom Viridiplantae; phylum Streptophyta; class Pinopsida; order Pinales; family Pinaceae; genus Picea; species Picea engelmannii. The sequence goes on from ML795356.1 coordinate 110,191, forward strand.
GGCCACCCACCTATTCCAATGGCTCGAAAAACAGTTTTCCACCTTGGCAGTTTTTCGGGTTCCAAACTTCTGGGGCCGTTTTGAGGCCCTAAATGAAGTTTTTTGGGGATTTGGGGCCCAAGAGAATGCCCAAGGCACTTCCCTAGGCCAGTTGAATATTTTTCTTCTCAGTTAGACCTTTCCAACGGGCTATCGTGCACCTAAAACGAAGATCGTATGAAAAAGTTACAACCCCGGGAAGTTGATGTACTAACTTACCCAAACAAGGCCCACATGAATTTTGGCGCTTCATCTCCTAGGGTTAGGTTTTTTTACATTCATGTTTATTGTAAAAGGCCTTGAGATCCTCATTGTAAACATCTTCTTGCGAATGAGCACAATCATCACATCTCTTCTCAGAGATAAGCCACCACCATTCCAACAATCTTGTTTTCTGCTGCATTTTACAGTTTCAGCTTATTTCCTTATTGAATAGAAAACCAGTTTTACTGTATCTCTGTTATTTTGTGTTAAGAATATTTTAATAATATGTATTCATTTCATTCTTCTCATAAAATCTGAATCAGTGGTATCAGAGAGGTCTTCTCCTTGCCGTCTTAATGCATGTCCCCAATGAGGTCAGGGTAAAAAGAATTGGGTCTCGAGCTTGTTTCTCTTGAGGAAAAAAGCTCTCGCACGCCCAAGTGACCTCTCATGGCAGGAGAAAATAAATATGATGAGACATGAGATCCTTTCAAAATGTTTCTTAAGGAATCCCTCATGCAACAGAGGAACGAGATGATGGATAGTTTCGTGCAAATCCTTCGGCGACTACCAACAGGTGACGCATCTTCCTTGAGCAGAGGTGCCACCCCCTTCAAGGTAAAAATAAACTTAGATATTCCTATATTTGAAGGTCATATAGAAGAATATGTTGTAGACAAGTGGTTGAATCTACTAGAAGGGTATTTTTTTGTCCATAACTTTTCAAATAGAGAAAATATTTCTTTTGCGCTCCTCAAAGTCATTCCCCATGTCAAAGATTGGTGGGAAACTTTATGTGAGCAAAAGAAAATAGAAGATCCCTCATTATTTATAGCCACGACCACCTGGGAATCCTTCAGGGATGGTATTAAGGAACAATACTACCTTGTTGTAAGTTATGACGACTTGTATACCAAATGGACAACACTGCGCCAAGAAAAAGACCAAGCAGTGCCAGAGTTCACAAATATCTTCCATACCTTGTGCACCAAGATGGGTATCAAAGATTCAGAGCGACATCTGGCTCTCAAGTACCACGGTGCTCTGCATAGATACATCTATACCAAAATGGAATTTCTGGACATCTCTTCTTTGGGCGTGGCCTATTGATATGCCGTCAAAATTGAGCAGAAGCTCAAACAAAATATGTCACAATTTGGGCCTGGGAATCCCTCACAGCAAAAGATGGGAAAGGGCGGCCCCAACCCACATAAAAAATGACAGATAAAATATGGATAGTATCAGGACAACCAGTCCAAGCCGTAAGCAAAGAAGGACACCAGAAAGATAAAGAAATATACCGGGAAGCGGTGCGACTTCCATAAGATCCCTTGGCATAACACTGCTGACTACTGCTCAAAGAAGTTGCTAGTGGCTGAAGTGAAAGCCACTGAATCAGATGCAAGCTCTGACTCTGAGTCAAAACCAGAAAGGGGAAGACAAATCATTGATGCGGAACCCAGTGCCACTGTTTCTACCACCAAGCTCCAACCTGGTGAAGTAGACGAGACAGAAGAAGGAGAACGCCTCTTCCATTCACAGATGTGGGTAAAAGGCACCCCATTGCACTTCATCATTGATAGCGTTATCCAGAAGGAACTCATCTCAGTAGAGGTCATCAATAGGTTGGCTATGTCAACAACGCCGCACCCACAACCCTACACCATTGGATGGCTCCGACAAAGAAGCGATATCCGCGTCAACCAACAGTGTCGAATGTTGTACGACATCAAGCCCTTCAAAGATGAGGTATTGTGTGATGTTGCTGCTCTCGAAGTTTGTAATGTTCTTTTGGGCCAACCTTATTTATGGAAACATCATGATGTATATGAATCTAGGCCTTGCAATGTTATTATTACTTTTAACAGGAAATTATACAGGATACCCGAGGCAATCCCTCCTAGTGATATTTCCTTGATCTCTGCGAAGTAATGAAGGAAGTTCATCTCTTAGACCGGGAAATTTGTATTCTTCATGATTCTCTCTCAGAGAGAGAGAAATATCACAGCCACATCCAAGGCCTCCGTGACTGATCTCTCCACACAACAGAAGAAAGTGGATAAGGTCATGGAAGAATACTCAGATATAGTCTCCTCTCCTACCGGGGTACCTCTGCACTGCCAGGTCAAGCGTCCCATCGATCTGACCCCAGGCGCACCGCTACCCAATGGGCCAGTCTACCACCACTTGTTGTTAGAAAATGAGGAGATCGAGAGGTAGATCCAAGAATTTCTCCATAAGGGGCACATCCATCCCAGCTCATCGACTTGTGGGAGCCCAATCGTGTTGGTGCAGAAGAAAGACTAGACCTGGTGACTCTGCATTGATTATCGGGCCTTGAATAAAATTACAGTCTGAAACCGGTACCTGATTCCCCGAATCGACGACCTCCTTGATCAGCTCACGGGGGCCAAATACTTCAGTAAGATTGATCTAAAGTCTGGCTACCACTAGGTCAAAATATAACAAAAAGATGTATGGAAGACTGCCTTCAAGTCAAAAGAAGGTCTTTTTGAATGGTTGGTCATGCCCTTTGGTTTGAAAAATGCTCCAACAACTTTTATAATGATGATGGACGATATTCTATGACCTTTCACCAACAATTTTGTAGTGGTGTATCTGGATGACATCCTCATCTACACCAAGACTTAGGCGAAACACTTGCAACATATTCAACAGGTTTTGCACACCCTGCAACAACACAAACTATATGAAAACATGGAAAAATGCTCCTTCGACATGAAAAGGGTCCATTACTTAGGCTACATCGTTGACCAACATGGTGTGCATGTGGATCCAACCAAAATCCATGTCATCCGTGACTGGCCAGCCCCAACCACACTCACTGAACTTCAGAGCTTCTTGAGCCTCGCCAATTTCTATTGTAGGTTCATGCTGGGATTCTCTCATATCGCATGGGCCCTCAACCAAGTAACCAGGGGTGGTAGTAAGACAAAATTTGTGTGGGCCTGTCCCAACAACAAGCCTTCGATGAATTGAAGAAGCATTTGTGCTCATACCCAGTACTTTCATTACCGAACCTGCAACATCCCTTTGAGATAGAGACAGATGCTTCATAATATGTTGTGGGCATTGTTCTCACTCAACACGGGCACCCTGTGGAATATCATAGTGAGACACTATCAGATGTTGTTCGTAAGTACCCTACTTATGACAAAGAAATGTACTCCATTGTGCAAGCCTGCCGCCAATGGTGACATTACATTCTTGGGAAAGAGAAATTCATCCACACTGATCACAAGCCACTACAGTTCATGCATACCCAAGGAAAATTGCAGAATGACCACCATCAGAATTGGTCAGCATACTTACAACAGTTCCACCTCATCATCAAGTATAAAACAGGAAGTAACAACCAAGTTTTTGACTACCTCAACCGACCTCCAGTCGTGACACTCACCATGGTGCTATACTCTTACGACCACAAGACCTTAGGATGGCCCCACCTCTACGAGGTAGACCCTGACTTCTCCACCACCTACCAAATGTTGGGCGCCAACTCAGTGGTCACTAATTTCCATATTCAGGACGGGTTGTTGTGCCGTTTGGGCCATCTCTGCATTCCATCAAGCGAGCGAGCGAAGCTGATTTGGGAAGCTCACTACAGTCTGGTGGAAAAACACTTTAGCATTGAAAAGACAGTGGCAGTGCTGCAGAAACATTTCTACTGGCCAAAACTTCGGTAGGATGTCGACAAGTATATTAGGTCCTACACCACCCGCACTATTTCCAAACCAACCACTAAGAAACAAGGCATGTACACCCCTCTGCCTACTCCTAACAAGCTGTGGGAATCCATCTCAATGGACTACATTTCGTTTCTCCCATCCACCAAGAGGAGAAATGACTGTGTTTTTGTGGTTGTTGATCACTTTTCCAAGATGGCGATTATAGCCACCTGCAAGAAGAAATTCACAGCAGAATCCACTGCAAAGATCTTCTTTGAACGAGTATGGGTACATTTTGGGATCCCACAAACCATTATCTCAGACCGTGATAGTCGGTTCCTCAGCTCGTTCTGGTAGAGCCTCTAGTCATTGCTGGATACCAAGCTCACCAAATCCACTACCTTCCATCCCCAGACAGATGGCCAAACTAAGGTCATCAATCGGATGGTCGTACATATCCTGCACATGTACAATTTAAAACACCCTCGCACATGGGATGAGATTCTTCCCTATGTCTAGCATAGTTACAACTGAGCCTTGTATAGTTCAATTGGCCATATCCCCTTTCAGGTGGGGTTGGGATTCCAACCATTGGGCCCCATGAATGTTGCACTACCCCTGGCGACCACCTCGGCTGACTCGTCCCCTGCTCCACCAGAAGCTGACAAAGCCACTCGGTTCATTGACCGGATCCATCACATCTGCCAATAGGTTCAGGATATTCTACATAAGTCTAATGCCAAGTACAAGTAGCGCCATGATCAACATCGGGTTCCACATAAGTTTTAGGTGGGCGACAAAGTTTGGTTGAATTTGAAGAAAGAACGCCTTATAGGGCCCCATCAAAAGCTTCTCCCACTCCGTTATGGGTTGTACACCATCACCAAGGCTGTGGGTGACGATTATTTTGAGCTCAACATTCCTCCCTTCCTTGGTCTGCATCCAGTCTTCAACGTGGCTCTCCTTCGACCATATTTCCCACCATTATTGGACACCTCAGAGATAGCCGAGAATTTGACACCAACAGATCTCAACCCTGACTACATGCAAAAAGAATCCAATGATTAGATTTTTGACACACAGATCAAGGTCACTCGACAAAAAAGGATCCAACTTTATCGAGTCGTCAAAGCAGGGCAACTCTTGCAGCAAGACAAGTGGCTCACCCGGGGCCAAGTTCAACATAAATTTGCTCATATGATGGGGGAACTCAATGCAATGGAGACCATTGATTCCTAAGGAGGGAGGATTGATCCAGGTGGATATCGGTGGCTACCCACCTATTCCATTAGCTCGAAAAACAATTTTCCACCTTGGCAATTTTTCAACAGTTTTTCGGGTTCCAAACTTCTGGGGTCGTTTTGAGGCCCTAAATGACATTTTTTGGGGATTTGGGGCCCATGGGGCTGCCAAAGGAACTTCCCTAGGCCAGTAAAATTTTTTTCTTCTCGGTTAGACCTTTCCAACGAGCTATCGCGCACCTCAAACATAGATCGTTTGCAAAAGTTATGACCCCGAGAAGTTGATGTACTAACTTACCCAAACAGGGTCCACATGACTTTTGGCGCTTCATCTCCTAGGGTTAGGTTTTTGGATGTCTAGAGTTTTTTACATTCCTGTTTATTATAAAATGCCTTGAGAGCCCCATTGTAACCATCTTCTTTCCAATGAGCGCAACTGTCACATCTCTTCTCAGAGATAAGCCGCCACCATTCCAACAAGCTTGGTTTCCGCTGCATTTTATAGTTTCAACTTATTTCCTTATTGAATAAAAAACCAGTTTTATTGTATCTTTGTTATTTTTTGTTAAGAATATTTTAATAATATGTATTCATTTCGTTCTTCTCATAAAATATGGATCAAAGGGTGACCACTTACTAGGGCACAATGTCAACCACTAAGGTGAAA
>ML795356.1:119842-131276 GCA_009831015.1 Picea engelmannii
GCAATATGGTTACAAATATTGTGTTCAGGTATTGGGTTGGTACAAGAAGCTGTAAGGATAGAGTGTGACAGTTAGAGTGCAATTTTCTTGGCGAAGAACCCTGCTTATCATTCAAAGACAAAGCACATTGATGTTCAATATCACTTTGTGAGAAACATGATTGAAGAAAAGAAAGTATCACTGATGAAGGTGGACACTTTGAATAATGTTGCATATTCATTAACAAAATCTATGAGCACTGAGAAGTTCTCTTGGTGTAGAGGATCCATGGGCATTGTTGCCCTGGATTGTTGACTATGTAACCCTGTAACCCCCATGTGTGCAAAGAAAACAACAAGTGGGAGAATGTTGGGTATGTGTTATATTCTTTGCACGAGTAGTAGTGTCTAAGCGTTTACACAGGGGGGTTAGAGGGGGGCGGAGCCCCCCGTGCGGGGGTTCAGGGGCAGCGCCCCCAAATTTTTTTTTTTTCGGGACGACATATTTCTGGGACCACATGATATTTAGGTGGTTTTTTCGACACATGGTTTTTTACCGATGGTTTTCTATTTCCGGTTAAGGAATTAGGGTTTTGGACTAATCCAGGTCATTGGGCTAGGGTTTTGGATGCCGCTGGCTCCTATATGTATATTGTATTGTAAACAATGTAACACAATGTATGAATATAATATATGCTGGTTTTCCCAGTTTGGGTTTCCAGGTGAAAGATCTCTATGTAATGTTTGTATTTGCCATTTTATCTTTTTTGTTCTTTTTTGAATATCAGTTTGCAGTAGATATTGTACAAGGTTAGAATTTATCACATAACCACTCATTGAGCAAGACTCATTATCTTTCAAAAGCAAGTTGATGTGGTGAACACCATCATGAAGAACTGAGGTGGTGTGGTGGTGATGTGGGTCTCTGCCTATGCGAGTGGACAATGTCAACCATATGTCTCTGGGTACTCCATGTGTGCAACCTGAGGGCTTCAAGACATCATCTCCTTAGTTATCCCTAGGAATTGGGGATAAAAATTCAATAATGTTATCACCAAATATAGCGCTTGTTCAAAACCTCCACAAGATGTAAGATAATAGTAACATATGGAAGTAATTTCCACTATCACCTAAGTAGTTACTTTCCTCGTTTTAGTGAAGGATTGATATATAAATCAAGGGAGGTTTCCCTAGCAACCTCAAAGGGCCCTATAACAAGTCAAATCAATTCTACGTCCCCTTATCTTGGTTACTCTACTACCACATAACTAGGTCAAGGTTCAAGGTAATGTTAAGGTGGTTAAACAAAGTGATTGTGTGTGAGAGGTGTTTATAAGACCATAAAATATATCTAGCACCCAAAATGAATCAAGTAAATTCCCTGAAACACTATCTATAAAGAAAAAGTAATGGTTATAATAAAACTTGAATAAAGAGATGATTCACTTCAACAAATAGAAATTTTGTGACATCAACAATATAACAGTCCTAAAACTAGTAATTATGCAATGGAAAATATGCTAAATGTAAGCTAAAATGCTAACAAAACAATAGCCATTGATTGTTGAAATGAAATAGCATGAAACTACTCTAAATCAATGCTAGATGTCATGTCCTAAGGGCTGAAAACTACAAAAAATATGAAATAAATGAGGTTAAAGATGATTCTAAGTAAAGGATGCAATATGTTAAGCTAGGAATGGTGAATAAATGAATATGCAATGCAAATATACCTAGAACTAGAATAAGACGTCAAGGAGAGAGTGAAATTAGTGTTTCAAAAGTCACTTGCAAAAGAGAAAAAAACTAGTGCCATTTAGTTCCTTGGGAATATGGAGTCAATAAATGCAACTTCTATGGAGAGAAAGGGAAAGAGAAAACTAAAAAATCAAACCCTAGGGGAGTACACTCACAAGCCCTAGGTCTAAATTATTTAGGAAAATTATTTAGGAGATTCCACTCACAAGCCCTAGAATGTCGTCTTATGTCTTCAAAGGCCTTTAACAAGGGATCAAGATGGATCTTAGGTCAAAAACCTAGAGGTGTCCACTCACAAGACCTAACATATCCTTATATGCTTCAACAAATTTAAAATGAATGAAAACAAGGGAAGGGAGCTCACTTGCAAGCCTTCCTAGGGTTTCAAAACAAAATTTATCTAAGGAAAAAGAGATAACATGCAAATTATCACCACTTTGATAAAACATTCACTTAATATACCAAGAATAAACCATCAAATGCTTGAAAATACCACTTAATAGTCAAGTTGTTGAGCATGAAAGAAACCCTAGAATGTAATCATCCAAAATAAACATGAAAATGCATCCTCTAGATCAATCTCCAAAAATTGTGCATATGTTCTCCATGATGTGTAAGAGAGTAAACAAGTACTAGCGATGATTCTCCACAAGATGAGTTATGATTTACAAATGAGGAAGCCCTCAAGTATATATATGAGACAAGCCTGGCACTTTATCTCTCTAAAATACCCTATAACATAATAAATCCATGATACAAGGTGGATAGCTCTTAAGTCTACCCCCTAAAACATCCTCCAAGATAAATATAAAATGCTAATACACCAAAACTTCCTCTAAAATAACAACATGTGTGAGTGTAGAATGCCAAAAGAGGGTGACATCATCTCCTCAAAGGGTATACGACCTCCAAAAGTTACAATAATCCCAAAAATGTGTAAAGAATCATGAAAGGTCACATCCCCTCATCAATAGGGTCATGCCTTATCATCATCAAGGTGCGAACACATCATCCATGCATTAGGTTGTCTCAAGAAAAAGTGACACCTCACTGAAGCATGACATCATCATCATGTGCATAATTTCTCAAGCTTTTAGGGTGATGTCATGGTGGATAATGGTTCCATAAAATCTCCCAAGGGGTGCATCATCATCAAGTGCCATGGATTCAATCCATACCCTAACGTCCTCAAAGGGTGCAACTTCCAAGTTCATAGGATTCATGCCCTCCGAATTTTCCATCAATAAGTATCTGCAAATTCCAAGATCATCAATGAAACATCAAGATCCAATACTTGCTCAAAGATGTTTAAAGCCATTCCAAGTTAGCACCTAACCCCACACTCATCATCAAGGGTAAATAGTGTATAATGCATCATTGAAGATCCTCCAAAGGACCATATTCAGGGGTGCATGATCAATAGGAAAGGCTCACATGATTAAGTAATACCAACCATTACAAGATATAAGAGTCGTTAGAATCATACAAAGTAAGCCACAATATAATACCGAATCCACTTAAGTTGTTCAAATTAGGTATATTCTTCAAACTTCACTCTAACTTAATATTTTATGCAACTTTCCATGTTTAGGTATGGGAGGAAAATCACAAGACCCTATTAGGCGTGCCATCACCCAAGTAGAGCAGTAGTTCCCGAGAAACCCTTCAAAGCGTAAGCATAATTGAATGATATGGTATGTGATTTAATTCATGTTCATGGAGTCATTGGCATGCAAGGCCACATGTGGGATCATCCCTATGAGTGCTTTTGTAGAAGGAGTGCTTGGTGCTTGAGCTACCCTTTCCTTGACAGTGTGTGCATTCCAAACCCCTTCTTTCCTTTTGATGTTTATTTATTTATTTGCAAGTCCCCTTTTCAAGTTCATTAATTTATTTTTACTAGGATTAATTCATTTTAATTTGATATGCATTATTTGTATTAGTACTAGGGCCGATTGCCTCATAGTGACGGGGTAGAGCTCAAGATGAATTTGGATTTGGATTTTTCATTTATCATCCCATTGTCCTTTTTTATAACAATTTATTTTTTATTCTTCTTTAATAGTTGCATCAACCTCAACATTCTAGCTCTTCTTCTCATAGGATAATTAATACATAGACCTTTTTGGGATACATGTAACAACTATTTCAAAAAGATAGGACAATGGAAGGAATTGAGATGAAAAATGTTAAGTATGAAAAGTAATGGTATGTTACCTCTATCAAGGCCTCCTAGTAGTACCCATTTTCTAAAAAAGTGAAAACACTAGACTAGGACACATATGATGTCCACCAATATGAAACAAGGAAAAAATCATAACTTCCAGGAATCATGATCCATTATCTGACTTCAACCCATGATCCTCACCTAAATTCCGAATGCATTAAATGTAACACTTTATATGAAACAATGACTAGTGTATCTCATGCACGTTGGACCACCATCATCGAAGAAACCATGTTGATCAAGTGAATGAGTTGAGAAATGATGAGAGGGGAGGAATCTGAGGGGTTGTTGTCTAGGGATAATGATGATCATAATGATCAAGATCATTGTTTGCAATGTGGACCATGAGACATGAACTCCTCTAGTTACCCCTAGATGAGATGAAGTAACATTTGGCTCCAAAATAGGGACATGTTCTCACCATAGAGAACATAGGAACCTCATCATCTATGGTACTCCAAGAGCTACAACCTACATCACTCTAAAGAAAATTTCCTACTGTTTTATAACATCCAACCATTAGTACAAAAAGGTAAGGGGGTGTTATCCACCCTGGTAAATGGAAAGTGAAAAATAAAGTGCTAAAATAAATATTTTCATTTTCATCAATATATCATTTTTTATAACATGTATATACTAAGATAACATTGATGTTGAAATGAAATAGCATGAAACTACTCTAAATCAATGCTAGATGTTAATTCCTAATGGTTGAAAACTACAACAGTTATGCAGTAAATGAAGTTAGATATGATTCTAAGTAAAGGATTTGAGATGTTAAGCTAGGAATGGTAAAGTAATGAATACACAATGCAATTACACCTAGAACTAGCACAAGATGTCAATGAGAGAGTGAAATTACCGTTTCAAAAGTTACTTGCAAAAGAGAAAAGGAATAGTTTCATTTATATCCTTCGGCATATGGAGTCAATACATGCAAATTCTATGGAGAGGAAGGGAAAGGAAAAACTCAAGAATCAAACCCTAGGGGATTACACTCACAAGCCCTAGATCTAAATTATTTAGGAAAAAATTTAGGGGAGTCCACTCACAAGCCCTGGAATGTCGTCTTTTGTCTTTAAAGGCCTTAAACAAGGATCAATATGGATCTTGGGTAAAAAACCTAGAGGATTCCATTCACAATATATATAATTTTAACCAATAAGGATAAGTCTATGGGAGTCCATTCACAATCCCTAAAAATATTTGTATAATCTTCAACAAATTTAAAATGAATGAAAACAAGGGAAGGGAGCTCACTTGCAAGCCTTCCTAGGGTTTCAAAACAAAATTTATCTAAGGAAAACAAAAAAACATGTAAATTGTCACCACTTTGATAAATCATTCACTTAATATACCAAGAATAAACCATCAAATACTTGAAATTACCACTTACTAGTCAATTCGTTGAGCATGAAAGAAACCCTAGAATGTAATCATCCACAAGAAACATGAAAAAGAATCCACTAGATGAATCTCCAAAAATTGTTCATAAGTTATCGATGATGTGTAAGAGAGTAAACAAGTACTAGAGATGATTCTCCACAAGACGAGTTATGATATACAAATGAGGAAACCCTCAAGTATATATATGAGACAATCCTAGCACTTTATCTATCTAAAATCCCCTATAACATGATAAATTCATGATGCAAGGTGGATAGGTCTTAGGCTGACCCCCTAAAATAGCCTCCAACATAAAGATAAAATACTAATACACCAAAATGTCCTTTAAAATAGCCACACTTGTGAGTGTAAGAAGCCAAAAGAGGGTGGCCTCATCTCCTCAAGGTGTATAAGGCCTCCAAAAGTGACATCAATACCCAAAATGTGTAAAGAATCATGAAAGGTCACATCCACTCATCAATAGGGTCATCTCTCATCATCATCAAGGTGCCAACTCTTCGTGCATGTGCTCGTTCAACTCAAGAAAAAGTGACACCTCACTCAATCATGACATTGTCATAAATTTCATAATGTCCCAAGATCCTAGGGTGACGTCATGGTGGATAATGGCTCCATGACCTCTCCCAGTGGGTGCATCATCATCATCAAGGGCCTTGGGGTCAATCCAAACCCTAACATCCTCAAAGGGTGCAATGTCAAAGTGCATGGGATTCCTTCCCTCTAAATCACCCATCAAGATGTATCTACAATTTCCAAGCTCATCAATGCAACGTCCAAGGTCCAAGAGTTGTTGGAATATATATGAAGGCATGCCAAGTCATCACCTGGCCCAACGCCCATCATCAAGGGTACATCGTCCTCCAAATAGTTTACGACTCCATCATCAAAGGCCCTCCAAAGGACCATATCTATGGGTGCATGATCAATAAGAAAGGCTCACATAATCAAGTAAGACCAACCATTACAAGATAAAAGAGTCATTAGAATCATACAAAGTAAGCCAAAATCTAATACAAAAGCCACTTAATTCTAGTTGTAAAATGATGAAGATTCCATGTGTTCAAGTTCAATGTGGTTATATTGAGGTAGAGAAAATTTAACAACAATTGTTTGTAATTCTTGTTGTTGAATCCTAGATAGATTTCTTCCCTTGGAGATGCTTTTAAATAACATGGTCTATCACATAGGTCTTAGTAAAATATTTCTCACTAACCATTGAAAATTGTGCCCTTATTTATTTATGTTTAACCATGAGTTATAGCCTTTTATATGGAAAAGGAATATGCTAAAGTGAATTTGATCCAAGGAAATGGTAGAAAATAATATCAAATAATTGCATATGTTGTTTGTGGTGCCCCACTTTTTTTTATATGTAGTATTTTTTGTGATGCCCCTCTTTTTGTTATATGTAGTCTTATGTGACATGTTTCTAAAGTCCAAACATGGAATACATTCCCAATTATAGATTTTTTCTAGAAGTTCTTCAAGGAACATGACCCAAGGGGCCATAACACAAATAATGGAGTTCCTCTAGCTTTGTTGTAGGTTCATTGGAAATTATTCAATGCATGGTTGTAGAGTTCCTCTCCATTTAATAAAGCTAACAATTGGACACATGTAGGGATATCACTTAAAATGGTAATGGAAATAGGTTTTATCCTTATTATTTTAGTTAAAAAAAAAGTTTTTAAATGAATTGTCACTGCATCCATTATAGTGTAACCTACAATTATTCCACTCTAAGAGACTCCACTTCTATGAACCATGTTGTCAAACATATGACATTCAAACTATATAGCATTGCATTGGTATACATATCTATCATGGAATTCTATAGAAATATATTTTAGTCAAATCAAATTCTAACAAAAAAATCATGAATCGCAGTCCCTTGTTGCAAACCTTCTAACTCAAAGAGATTCCATACTTATACTCACAATTTCATAGCCTAAGGGAAAACCAAAAAATGCTCAAAATTGGCCATTTCAATTCTTTTCCACAAACAAGCATGTTAATAGTGAATCTAAAAATCTTCACCTTGAATTTCCATTGGAACTCGTGCATTTAGAAGAATATTCTTAACACTTTATTATGATTACCATATTTATGTGCAATTGTTTTGATCAAATCTAGGAAGAAAGCATTATTCATGTGTTCAAGCAACACTTCAATACTACCAAATCGACCTACATAAACAAGTTTGTTTATGATTACATGGTAGACAATCTCATTGGAGTCACATTCTTGATGTTGTTTAACTCTATTGAGCATGTGAAATTCCAATTGAGGATCCTTGAGGAGTTTCAATGTGTTTAAGACCTCAGTTGTTGCAATCTAGTCTGTATGTTTAATATTGTTGGCATAAATGTACATTCTTCTATAACACCCCCATTTTGATCCCCCGATTAATATGTAATAAATTATGTTTAACAATGATTTATCTCGGCGTGGAGATATTATTGTCATGCCATGACACGTGAATATTGTAAATGTATAGTGTTTAATAAAAGAAAACCAAACTAACTAATTAAGTGAGAGGGATAGTGAGGGGTCCTAGAGGGGGTTCATCATGCTAAAGGATCCCAAGACACCTTGCTGAATTATTTTTGGGGATAATTAGTTATTTCCCTTTTTCCTGAATTCAAAGAAAATAAGTTAATGAAGGGGGTTGGTAGTTGAGTAGCCAACTACCCACAATGAATGAAAGTATGGAGGTATGGCTAGGAAAACTAAAGGATGTCAGCTAGGGTACAACACCCATCTTGATCCCCATGATTGACCCACAATTTTCCTTTTTATAAAAGGAAGCGATAAGAGCAAGATGAGAACCTTGCCGGGGGAAAAGGAAGGAAAAGATGCATGGGGGGGCATACAGAAGAAGAGAGGGTATTGGAACTTGGAGGAGATTTTTTGGGGGAGCTCTCAATGAATTTGGGGGAAGGTCGTAAAGTGTGAAAAGTGTTCTGAGTTGAGGGAGAGATCCCATGAGAGAGGAGATAGAGAGATAGAGCAAGAGAACTCATGTGGCTATTCAGAGAACCCGAACCTGACCTAAGATGAGAGGCCATGAGCTTGATGTTTGATGGGAAAAAAATGACACTCATAGGGGAGGAGGATGAGAGAATTCATTAGCAATGAGGGGACTCCCTTCTACAGAGGAATTCCAACTGGGAAAGCATTGGATAAGCCTCGTGGAGGCCCTGTGCATGGTGGGTATAGAGGGTTTCAACAAGTGGCTCTTGTGAAGGAGAGTGGCCTTAACAATTAAAATTACTCTAATATATTGAACGTTCCCCGAGTGGTATCATGGCTTGGCACGGGGATGGCCAGTTGTAGAGAGGACTAGTGCATCTACACCTATGGTTGGGTGGAAAAGCATTCAACCTCATTTAATTGGTTGGTTAGTAGTTCGTTATAGATAAGTCCCTCCTTCCACTTCTTTTATGCTATGTAAAATACGTAATTAAGCATGAAATCGAGGGAATTGTATGGTTCTGTGTAAAAAAATTGTAAGGGAAGGCAATGAATGTATGCCCTTCATTTTCCTATATGCATGGTAATTTATTATCTGTTTTGATTTGCCTCTAGAAGGAAAATCGGATTAATTAGTTGAGGAATTGGAATGGATGTATGCCTTGTGTATATTGTGTGTGTATAGTTTTTTCTCGTGGGTTATAATCTATTGGAAGCATAATACAAACCCCCTCCCCCCTAAATATTTCAAAGTCAATTTGATACTTTTGGAACAAACTATAGATTTGTAGAGTCATTCATGGAAGGATAATGGAAAAATTGGGAAAAAATCAATATCCATATAAATCTGGGCACATGTACAGTTGATCAGATAAATTATAGAGGAACCTTAAAATATGGATTGTCGTGAATCCAGGATTTCCAGAAAAAGGGACTTATTTAAAATTTTGGATCCTAGATATGGAACTCGATGATGGGACCCCAAATATGGATAAAGGACATCCAAAAGTTTTGTAAAGTGGACTTTTGCTAAAGGCCAGATCCAGATGTGGAAATTTGACGAAGGTCGGAACCCTACGGGTAGAACCCTCAACCCGACAATACCCGTGTCAATTCACATCAGAATACAAGTGTCATGTCAGTTCATCATGTCACGTTAGCAAGGTGTCCCATCATCGGAGCTATGGTGGTAGGCCATGGGGAGGATATTGGATGGTGGAACCAGAAGAGGGAACTATGACCATCTGGAAATTCTTAAAAAGGGATTTTAGCAAAAAGTTGGATTCTGGATTCCACATCATTAGTGCCATGTCAGCATGTTGAGTCAAATGCCACGTTAGCATAAGGTGTCCAAAACACCATGTCAGCGTGCGGAGTCAACATGCCATGGTAGCATGCCAAGTCAGGAGACACGTCAGCGAGATGTAACCATCAACAAGCCACATTGGCAAGTCGTAGGGCGGAGGCCGAATGGTAGAACTCAGACCATATGGAAATCCAAAAATCATGAGATTCTCAAAAAGGAATTTTTGTAAAAGTGTGAATCATGGATGCCACATCACAAGTGTAGCATCATGCCACGATAGCAATAATGTCTCCTTCCACATCAACACAAGTGGCCACATCAGTAATTGTAGGATCACTGATGAATTTTAGGGAGCGGATCTCAAGGAGAATGAACGGTTAGGATCTCTCTTTGGTGAACAACGGATGGTGGAACTGGGAGGCGAAACCAAAATCATCCAAAAATTTAGAATCCAAAAGTTCTTAAAAATGTGGTTTATTGAAAAGGTTGCATGTCATAAGGTAGAAACCGAAAGGAATAACTCTGGCCAATGCAGAAATCCATAGTTTATAATAAATTGAATTTTATTGAAAAGATGGATTCAGATGGTGCAACTGATAAATGGAATTGTTTCTATCCAGACATCCATAAATCCAGAGATTTGTCAAAATGACATTTTTATAAAAAGGTGGATTTCGAATGACATGCCAACATGTCATGTCAGATGCCTCATCAACACTTGTGTCAGGTGCCACATCAACAAATTCCCATTAGTGAAGCCACAATGGAAATCCATGGGGCTAGATAAGATGGTGGAACATTGTGGTCGAACCTGGACCATCTGGATATCCAAAAATATGGGATTTCTTAAAATGGAAATTTTAGAAAATGTCGAATGTGGAACCTTGAAACAACATAACCATAAGACCTCAAAGTGGTAGGAGGATGCTAGTAAGGATGGAAATATAATCCCAACATGGATTCCATGTACTAAGAACCCTAGACCATGAAAGCACCTACATCTGATGTGGAGGTTCCAAGTGGAGGGTGACACATGGAGAGGACATGTGTCCTTCTGTGGTGAAGTAGGGACAAAGAGAAGAGGTTATTGGTCAAGCACCTTTAATACCCACCTCAATATGGAACATTATATTGGATAAAACTCAATCGTCATATCTGTCGGGATCAAATGACTTGGTTAATGGTCATGCAGCTTAAAAAACAACTAGTGATCGAGACTGTTGATCTAGGAAACCATCCACCATCTAATCCAACAGACATGCAAGTTGTATCTTGGAGGAATAAAGGAGTAAGTTATGGGATTCATGTCATTAGGTACACATCATCAAAGGTAGAAAATAATTGAATGACATGTGGCCATCGGTCATGCGTTGATCAATGAAGGACTATCCGAGAATATAGAAATCTTGATCTCCATTTAAATGGACTTATTCAAAAATATAGATCCTAGATGAGGTGGAACCATGTGGACAGAACCAACATATATCCAAAAAATATAGAAATCTGGGACTTATTAGAACAAGAATTTTCCAAAATTCTGGATTTTGGATGGGCAGATATCCAGAGATTTGAGAATGCCAGATAGTCAGATATCTAGAGGATTGGAAATATCATATATTTGGCTCTATGTGCCTTGGGATGAGACCCAACTATGGAGAGAAGGGAGGATCCATGTCAGCCAACATGTGCAAGATATTTCCACATGGATCATGGGGGCTTCATCCTGTTGACCAATATCTTATCATGTTCATTCATAAAGGGGTTTTTTTAATTATGAAAAATAAG
>ML795356.1:131336-154401 GCA_009831015.1 Picea engelmannii
GTGGAGTTTCAAGGGGTATAAAAGGGGATATATAGTTAAAATAAATGTTTCTTTTATTTGAAAGATTTATTGGGAGGGGGGTTCAACAAAAGTATTTTGGGAGGTAATTATCAATATCTAGTGAAATTAGGGGTATTCTTTAATATCCCATGAACACGGATGTTGTGTCATAGGTTCACTAAGTGAAGACCCCGTGACATGGATTTCCAGTGGACTAATGATGCAAGATGGTGCATGTGGAGTGGGTCCACGTGAATTCCATGTGGATATGATGATGTCATCATAAGTGTAAATGTTGGAGATATTTAAAGGGCCATAACTTTCTACCCATAGCTCATATTTGAGCTCAATTATAGTAATTGGAAATCTCTTGAAGAGAAAAATTCATCTGTACTCTTAGAATTAGAGTTAGAGATATAGTTAAGAAAGACAAATTTAGGAAGAATTTGTACATCCCACCAGCCTAATGAGGATTAGGGGGTTGGGTGTGTTGCATTTTCACCATCTTTTTCCATCGATTTATTCAAAATTGGATCAATAGGGGTTAGAGTGCAAGGAGACTTCAAGGATGCCCAAGTATTGAATTTTTACCATTGAAGGGACTTCCTACGTATCCATTCTTTCAAAAGAATGAATCTTCTTCCTACCATTAGGTTCTTTTATTCATTTTCCCGATACCTATTGGTAATCATGGCATATTGCATAGAAAATCTATATGAAGAAACTAGCAACCCATATCATTGTCTCTTACATATCACCGTAATAACATAGTGGGTAGGCAATAGGAATATTTTCACCATAAACTTACCAAAATATTGTAATAAAATGTACAATTTGTTTTCAAACAATTGACATGCTCAAAATTTTCATATTTAAAATATCCTTTCTACGTTCACATGCTAGATTTTTGTCAATTTACACTCGAAAATACCTAACATAAATATTTGTTGTAACTACCATACCACACATTTCAACAAGTTTAGACTATCTCTTCTAGCTTGAAAAACTTTGTCACTTTTTTCAGAGCATACGAACACAGTCATTCATATTCATTTTTTTCTAGGAAACCATGCACTTATTGCATCATTGGATGGAACAATGTGTGCTTGGGATATATTTCAATATTGAAACTTTCAAACTTTTGCATCCTCCAATAACTATTGGTTTCCTTAACAATAGACTAGAGTGGTGAAGTAATATGTGTTGGTGCCCTAGACTCATTTGAGGAAATTTACTAAATGATTGTCATAATGTTGGAACAAATAATGTGCAAATTAAGAGATTTGTTGTTAGATGCAAATTATGAATTTAATCTTTTTTTTCACAAAATTGATTAATGGTTTAATTGAGCACTTGTTTCTTGTAATTTTTTTTGAAAATTGTTAGAATGCGTTAACAATTTCCTAGTGGTTATAGATTACATGGCTATGGAATTTTGTAGTGTTATTTTTCAATAACTCTATATATTGTAAAAAGGGTTTATCCCACATTCATTGTGGGAATTGTTCTCCTTTCACTTTCTTGTATATAAGTAATGTGAAGGAGGCCCTTTAGGAGTGCAACAGGGGTGTGAGAGAGTAAGTGGTTTATGGTATAGATCTTTGGCCTAAACCATATGGGTCCTTATGCCAGATCATCCACGTGGGGATGCCCTCTCTTGTAAGATTGGAGTTTTTCTGAGAAATACAAAGACCACTTCCATGGATGTTTCCCCACATTGGGGTTTTACCATGTAAATCCTGTCTCTCTTGTCTCTTTCATTTAATTAATTCATTTATGCTTGGTATAAGAGTTTATACCGGTTAGATTTCATTATATATTTATGCATATTTCTTGAATATAACATGGTATCAAAGATGGTTTATAATCCCTTTCTCCTTGCAAAAATTCCTTTTTGAAATTTTCGCATCAAATCTCACCTTTTTTTAGCCTTTTTCCACAAATCCGACCTCACCATTGTCTCTAGAATATAAGATTAAGTCAAGATAAACTATTGGTTCATCAAAATTGACTTCGGTTTGCCCAAATTTAAATTAATTTTCCTAGCCTAGCCTAGGTCATTTTGATTTTTTCTAACCTAAAGTTTTTGGGTAAATTTTTAGGTTTGGTAGTTTACCAAGCCTAGTTTTTTTACCTAACCAAGCCATTTCTTCCGAAGCTGATAAATCTCCCTTGTCTCTCCATGGCCCATACAAACACAAGTTTTTGGCAGATTTGCAAGGGTAAGAGGAGGATTTCTCAATTAAGAGGTTGATTTGTCTTTTGGTGGGCCAATTTGACCGGTGGGGGTCAATTTCACTCATTGACCTATACAACCACTCTTTTTTCCTCCATATCTAAGATGTATAGACGCGTTTTGCATCTTGAAGATGCAAATTTGCTTTTTGAGTGCCCGATCCGTAGTTGGGGATGCATTGTTCACCCATACAATTAGATTATTGCTCAGATCAGACCATTTTCCCTTAAATTAAAGATCGATTTGACTGTTTAAGAATCTGATCTGCTTTTTGCTGGGGGTCAATTTGTCTCTTTAGAGGTCGATCCGACTATTTTGCATCCAACCGAGTATTTTAACACAAAGTTGAGCATTGTAACAACCGAGCCAAGGGTTTTAACAATGATTTAAGGTGTCTTTTCCTAAAATCCGAGTGTTTTATCAACCATTGAACCCATGCCCACTTTTTTTATCAACAAATTACCTCAGATCCAAGATTTTCTGTACCAATTTCACTCTTGGAGATCATTTTCACTCAGCACGAGGGTTTCACCGCAACAAATTCTCTATTTAGGGGTTGATTTGTCTTTTTGGGGGATGATTTTTTTTGGGAAACCAATCTCTCTATTACAAGGAGTTTTATTTATTGGGGTACCACAATCATCTTTCTAGCGTACGACCATGCCACAACTTTTCTTACATAAATTTTGTTGTTTGCAGAGAGGGTTTTTTATTGGGCGTTTACTCTTTCTTTACTAGTGAAGGTTTTGTTGCTTTAGATTGACCATTATTACCTTGATCATATGAAGTTGTCAGCCATATTGCATTGGTTCTTGATCGTAGCAAGTGTCTTCTCCTTACACATTATTGAGGACCTAGTTGATGTTTATTTTGCATTGGTTCTTGATGGTAGAAAGTGTCTTCTCCTTGCTCCTTATTGAGGACCTCGTTACTGGCGATTTTGCATTGGTTCTTGATTGTGGCATACATCTCTAAATGGTCGAGATTGTGGTGCCTAGATCAACGATGCTCAAATGATTCCGGACCCCCTTTGTTGTTCTGTCATTAATAAGGGGGGGGGGTCTGGAATGGAATGACGTTGTCATGGGGCCCCCTCCTATCATGTCGCCTCCTGTGCCGTCTTCTCCCCTTCCATCTATTCTCCACTTGTCTGCGTGACGTGGCCCTCTTCCTTTCGCTCCTCCTCATCCTCCGACATTTGTCCCCTCCCTATCGTTATATCCCGTCACCTTTTCTCTTTTTCTTGTATCCTCCCTCTTGCCATATGTCTCGCCCCTGTCGTCTCCTTGATCACTCCCCTTTCCCTTTCCACGCTGAGCATGCCAAATCATCCCCGCCTGACCTTCGTTCGTGCACCATCATGTGCCCTAGTCTTCGCACCAGCCTCCACGCCTTATCCATTAGACTGTTCAACCGATCCAGGTGGCACTATGAGAAGACCTCCACGTCCCAAAAGGAAGAGTTGATCAGGGTCGTTCCCGATCCCAAGGACGCAGTTATTGAAGTTGTTGTTGGTGGTTAGACATCGTTTCCACTATAAATGGAAAGTCCGGCAAAGAATTAAAGGCATGTCGATTCATCCGTAGGGTTGTCAGGAGTCTGATTGTGTCTGTTATAAGTGCACGATCGCTCAGAGACTTCATACGTAGACTGCCAGTAGACATGTAGACGCAATGTTTTTAGTGCAGTGTCTCATTTTCGCTATTGTTGTTTTGTTGTGAGTATATGTAGGCAGTTTTTCCATTTTTGTAAGTGTCGATGGTTGAGCGAGGCTCCCGATTGTAAAGTTTGATGAAGCACTGGCTGCTCTGGTTATGTATTGGCACTTGAGATTTCTTGTCTTATGAATGTTAGCCTCTTTCCATCTCTATGTTTACACTGTGTTAGAACAACTCGAAATTGGAGGATCCAGTCGAGTTGTGCTGTTATAGGATGATGTAGGTTGGATCACTGTAATAGTTGCATTGTTTCTAATCAGTTCTTGTATTTTCTCAACGCTGAATGATTTGGAATTGGAAGATCCAGTCAAGTCACCTTTCAGCTCCTCTGAAACTCTGAACTAAGAGGATCTTCTATTCTGAGTTTTTCATCCTCAAGATGCCGAAAGGCCTGATGCCCAAGGCAGTCTTTCTCACTCCTCCTACTAAGTCTTCCATCTGCTCATTTTATAATCAACCCACTAATGGAAGTTAGATCAAGACCTCTTTTGTTTTACATTCTAGGCCCAGTTTTCTGAGTTAAAGCGATACCTTCCTGGGTCTCTATCCATTCGACCACCCCATTAAATTATTTGTGACATAAATTGATGGGCGTCGGGCTCTGCTTCTGCCGCAATCCAGGAGTGACTTCTGACGCTAACATTTCTGGCACCGTTGTCGGGGATGAAGTTGAATATCTTCCCCGGGATTGAACGACAACGATTAACTGATTCTGAAGGTGCATCAGATATCATAACTATTGAGATTGCTACTGTGCACCTGGCGACTCCACTCACGTGACTCCGTTGGGCAACTCTATTGATGTGAACCCACAAGCGACTCCATTGTTTCAGCCGTGGCTTCCAGAGGCAGACATACAAGGTCTACTCCTCAGTTACCGTTAGCGCCACCCGAAGCTAACCCAGAGAAGATTATCAGAAAGGGAAAGTCCTCTAGAAGAGGTACTTCTACTACTAAACCAGGTATTTCTGATGATTTTCATGATTTTATAGAAACTCCAACGCCTTCATCTCATCCTGTTTATTTACCTCTGTTGGAGTTTCCCGTAGTCTAAATTTTGGGAGTGTTCCTCCTGAGTTTTCTCCTCCTGGTCTTGAATTGGTAGGAGAAACCCTTGTCACTCCCCTCTCCCCTGAGGTGGTACCTTGGTTCAGACCAAACACCTCTGAATATTTTCCTACCCCGGGTTTTACCACCCCTTCTCCCATTACTACTGTTGTTAAAGAAAGGGAAAATGTTGTTCCTTTTAGCCCGCAAGCTTGTTCTCCAAATTTTCTATTGATTCCCTCCCATCCTGTCAGCTCAGTTCTTGCCTTCCCAATTCAAACCTCGTCTCCTCCTGGTTCTCTTACACCTATTGTTCCTATGGCACGGGCTAATCCCCCTCTAAATAGAATGGATGCCATAGTGGCTTCCAGATATGCCCCCTTAATCCTACCTCAACCTATGAATCCTCTCCCTGTTGGAGATTACTTGAAATATATGCCTAAATTTACTAGGGAAGAGGACATAACTACGGAAGAGCACCTTGGTGCCTTCTACAGTTACACAGACAACCTGAACATTAAAAATGAAGATGTCTGGATGAGAGTCTTCGTCCAGAGCCTTGATGGTGAGGTAAGGAAATGGTTTAGGGGATTTGCCCCTGGATCTATTGTTGGGATTGAAGCTCTAGATAATGCTTTCCTGAGGCATTGGGGAGATAAAAAAGATTTCATGTATTACATGACAGAGTTTGGGTCCTTGAAGAAAAAGGAAGGAGAGTATGTCTCTGACTTCTCCAAAAGATTCAATAAGATGTATAATAAGATCCTTGTTGAGATAAAACCCACAGAAGCCTCTACTAAAATCTATTATGCTAATGCATTCGACCCTGAATTCTTCCTTCTATTGAGAGAGAGAAGAGCTTCCTCCCTAGCTCAAATACAAGATGCGGCCATAGAAGTGGAATCTAATGTATTGGCAGTTGACATACTACGAAATAAGACTGATGCAGACAGGAGAAAGGGAAGATTTGAAGCCTTGACGTCTAGCCCCTCTGTACCTCACCCTCAAGTGGACGAATTGACTAAGATAGTGAAGTCTCTGTCCGCAGAGATGGAGAAAATGAAGGTGGAAGGGAATCAAACATACAAAAATCCTCAAAATACCGAAAACAAAGGAAATTTCAGGAGGCTAAATAATAATGCTCCCCAAATTATGCAAAGGGACCAGAGGGGAAGAGATAGAGAAGATCAGAAGATTCAGGCTCCTCTTCAAAATAATTTTGTAGCTAATGATGAAGAAGGGGAAATAGACGGGTTTGATCCTGAAATCCACTGCTTCAGAGATACTTCTCCTTTTCCACATCTCACTCAATCAACATACGAGGAATCTCTCATGGACAGTCAACTAAACGAGCCGAGCAAGGGAGACAAGGCTAGCGGCAACCAGAAAAAGTATAACCTAAGATCCAAGAAGAAGACATGAGTACTTGATGTTCCTGAATAGCTCACTAGAATGAAGAAACCTGCTAATGAAGTAGCAGACAACAACAAAGGTAAGAAGGCCCAATCACTCTCTCTAATGGTCCAGATTCATGTGCCTGAAGTAAGGGAAAATCCAAAGCTCGCATCCTCTTTTAACTTTGAGCATGAAATTCAAAAAATCAGAATCCCTATGCCCCTCTCCAAACTGATCAAACATGGTGTGTTCAAAAAACGCCTCTCTGAACTATTACAGTCTGAGACCTCATGCCATCCCACAGACTCAATCAATTTTCAAGATGAAAAGCCTGCAGTCGTCCTAGGTCCTATGGTAGAAGACATAAATGATTCATCCCCTCCCTTCTACACATCCTTGAACATACATGACAAGGTATTGCACAACTGTTTGATGGATTCAGGGGATTCCCACAATCTCATGCCCAAAACTGTCATGGAAGAATTAGGAGTATAAGTCACTAGGGCCTATCATGACCTCTATTCCTTTGACTCCAGGAAAGTTCAATGTCTAGGAGTTATCAAAGATCTGGTTGTGACCTTGTTTCAGCTGCCCATGAAAAGTGTGGTCATGGACATTTTAGTGTCTGATGTTCCCCCCAAGTTTGGTATGTTGTTGTCAAGATCCTGGATAAAAAGACTTGGGGGAACCCTGCAAATGGACCTAACTTATGCTACCATTCCACTGTTTGGGGGGGAACATAGGAGACTGTACAGAGAAGCCCAGCTGGCCTACATAATCAGTGATGAAGCCAATCCTACCAACCACCCTGTCTTTGCTCTTGACACTAATTTAGGTTCCAGTTTACTACAACTCACTAACTCTCCCGAGCCTCTTCTAAAACTCAGAAAGCAACCCACTACTTCTCATGAAATTTCTTCCCCCATCACCTCTGTATGGTAAATTTTCTTTGATGGAGCCTTTTCCAGGGAAGGCGCTGGTGCCAGAGTGTTTTTTGTGTCACCTGCTCAGGAAACCGTATCTTTGTCATACAATCTAGAGTTTGAGACAACCAACAATGTGGCAAAATATGAAGCTCTTGTTTTAGGTTTAAGAGCTTCAAGAGAAATGGGGATTCAAGAGGTAGCAGTATTCAGAGATGCATAATTGATAGTCCAGCAAATCAGAAACGCTTATCAGGCCAAGCATCCTTGACTTAGGAGTTACAAAAATGAGGTATGGGACCTAATCGACAGTTTCTTCTCAGCATTTAACATTTCATTCGTTCCAAGAGAGAAGAACACATTGGTTTATTTGTTGGCTACATCAACAAGCAATTTCAATGTTCCCCTGCCACCCAAACTCAGATATGATGTAGAAGTAAAATACATGCTCTCCATACCTGACAATGTCAAACATTGGAAGGTGTTCGAGGATGATCTTGAGATCAAAATATTCTTGGAGACTGTTGAAGAATTTTCAACGCTGCATATTGATCAAGACCCTGTTTCAGAAGAAAATATTGATAATGGTAATTTTCTGAGTAAGATTGTAGAGCGTGACATTGTGCAGCTGCCCAACAATCATATTCCAAAGGGACTGGTTCCTTTGGAAAGGATTTTTGATAGAAATGATGTTCATTAAAAGGGAAGATCTCAGATGATGATGCTGATACAACTCAGTGCAACATTGGCACGGAGAATGAACCCAGGTTTGTCAAATTGACAAGAAGCCTGACAAAGGAGAAGAGGGTCGAATACGCTGGATTATTGAGGGAGTTTGTGGATGTTTTTGCCTAGACCTATGAAGACCTCAAAACTTATGACACTTCTGTCATTGAGCATAAAATCCCATTGAAAAAGGAGGCCAAGCCATTTAGGCAGAAACTAAGATAGATCAATCCTATGTTGTTGCCTATGATGGAGAGAGAGGTGAAGAAGCTGCTACACACCTAGATCATCATGCCATTGAGATATTCAGAGTGGGTGGCCAATTTGGTCCCAGTAAGGAAGAAGAATGGGGAAATCAGACTCTGTGTGGATTTTAGAAACCTGAACAGGAGCTCAAGGAAGGATAATTACCCCTTGCCAAAAATGGAACATATATTGCAGAGGGTAATAGGAGCATCCAAGATTTCCATGATTGATGGATTCTCTGGCTACAATCAAATCTCTGTTCTTCCTGAGGACAGAGAAAAGACAACGTTTACCACTCCATGGGGCACATTCATGTATGCTAAAATGCCCTTTGGATTGATGAATGCGGGGGCAACTTTTCAGCGAGCCATGGACATAGCTTTCATTGGGGAAAAGGATAAGTTTGTGGTTATCTTTCTAAATGACATCACATTCTTTTCCAAATCTGATAAAGAACATTGTTTCCATCTCAGGAAGGTTTTTCTGAAATGCAGGAGTTTTGGCCTTTCAATGAATCCCAAAAAAATTATGTTCGCCATGAAGGAGGGAAATTTACTGGGCCACATAGTATCGACAGTAGGAGTCAAGATTGATCCTGGCAGAGTTGAAGCAATCCAAGCCTTGTCAATCTCAAGATCTAGGAAAAAAGTCCAGTCTTTTCTTGGAAAAAATAATTTCCTAAGGAGGTTTGTTTCTAACTTTGTTGAAATGGTAAAGCTTATAGCAACCATGTTGAAGAAGGGAAATGAAGTAAGGTGGACTTCTGAGGCTCAAAATTCCTTTGATTAGATAAAGAAAGAAATGACTGAAGCTCCTGTGCTTATCAGTCCCAATTACTCAAAGGATTTCCTTATTTTCTCCTTTGCCTCATCTGACACAGTGGTTGTTGCTTTACTACAAAAAAATGATGCAGGGATGGAGCATCCTATTGCCTATTTTAGTAGAGAATTAAGGGATGCTGAGATCAGGTATGACATCATGGAGAAGCAGGCCTATGCCTTGGTGAAAGCTCTCAAAGCTTTTAGAGTCTATGTATTGTAGTCAAAAATCATTGCCTATGTCCCCTCAGCTGCTGTAAAGGACATTCTTATTCAGCCTGACATAGATGGGAGAAGGAGTAAATGGATAGCCAAGATCTTGGAGTTTGATCTGGAGATAAGGCCTACCAAATTGATCAAAGGTCAAGGTTTAGACAAGCTGTTGGCTGAATAAAATTGCAAATATTTGGGGGTAAGTTTCATCAATGAATACTTAGAAAATCAATAGGATCAGCTATCTGATGCAGACCCTCAAGCAGAACCCCCGTTGGCACGATGTCCTTGGTATAAGGATGTCATATATTTTCTGCAAGAGTTGCGGCCTCCTGATGGCCTGCAGAAGAACAAGGCAAGAGATTTAAAGCTCAAAGCAGTCAAATACTGCCTTATTGATCCAATTTTATATTGGAAAGACCCCCTGGGGGTGCTTTTAAAATGTATGAATCCACAAGAGGCTCAAAGGATCATTGTTGAATTTCATGATAACCTATGTGGAGGGCACCATTTCTGGAAAACCACAGCCTACAAAATCCTCAGGGCTGGGTACTACTGGCCCACCTTATTCACTGACGTCTGCAGAGAGGTCATAGCCTGCATCAAATGCCAAAGGTTCTCAGGAAAGCAACAGCTTAAATCCCTGCCTTTAAAACCTGTGGTTGTTTCGGGACCTTTCCAGCAGTGGGGCCTAGAATTTATTGGGGAGATACGCCATGCTTCCAGTGGACAACACAAATGGATCTTGACTACCACGGATTTCTTTACCAAGTGGATAGAAGCTATCCCCACCAGGAGTGCTTCCCATAAGGTGATCATTGGGTTCTTGGAAGACCTCTTCACAAGATTCAGTTGCCCAAGCAAGATTGTTACTGATAACGCAACATCTTTCAAAGCTGAACCATTAGTCAAATTCTGTGAGAAATTTGGGATAAAACGGATTCACTCCACCCCATACTATCCCCAGGGCAATGGTTTAGCAGAGTCCTCCAACAAAATCCTAATAAGGATCATCAAAAGACTGTTAGAGGACAACAAAAAGGCCTGGGATTCAAAGCTGAAATTTTCTCTATGGGCTGATCGAGTGACCACAAAGAGATCCATATGCATCTCCCCTTTCCAATTGGTTTATGGGACAAAAGTTGTTTTTCCTTCTCAGCTAGCCATGCATATAGCAAAATTCCTCTAGGATCATCAAGGAGAGCCTGATGATATGATCAGAAGAATTCATCAACTGGTAGAGGTCTAGCAAGCTAGAGAGCAGGTGATGAACAGAATTCAGGACCAACAACAGAAGATCAAGCAGGCTTTTGATAGGAAGGCCAAGAAGGAAGATTTCTAGATGGGAGATCTAGTACTGAAATGGGATGCTCCTAAGCAAGACAAGGGAAAGCACGACAAATTTGAAGCCCTATGGGTCGGGCCCTTCAAAATCTCTGATGTATTTTCAAATAATACCTACAGGTTACGAGATTTGAAGGGTCAAGAAGTTTTCAGTGGCCCTGTGAATGGGCATTTCCCGAAGAGATGTTTCTCTTGAGCCACACATGACACTTCTGCGTTTGTAAATATTGTTTTCTTTTTATCTTTAAGTTTTAATAATGACTCCATAACCCAACAGCAAGGCATTGAAGCTACAAAAGAGTTCTCGGCAGCCCACAGGGGGCGTGTCGTCCCCCATGGAGCCTAATGTTAGCACATAATCATGTATGGGCTATTTTCCTAAAAGAAGCGTCCCCTTGGGCGAAAAGAGAGATTTGGAAAACCCATTTATCCCAAAGTTTAAAGGGCTGGCGCATCATTTTAACGAGCATGCAAATTCAGACGGTCAAGATCTGCCCGCCTAGATCTGCAGCCGAAGTTTCATTCCAGAGCCCCCTCGTCTATCTACCTTTAACGGAGGGGAGGGGGTCCGGAATTGGGTGCGCATCTCTCAACGGTCAAGATTGTGGCGCCTAGATCAACGACGCTTAAACGATTCTGGACCCCCTTTACCGTTCTTCCATTAATAAGGGGGGGGGGGTCTGGAATGGAATGATATTGTCATGGGGGCCCCTCCTATCGTGTCGCCTCCTGTGTTGTCTTCTCCCATGCCATCTATTCTCCACTTGTCCACATGACGTGGCCCTCTTCCTTTCTCTCCTCCTCGTCCTTCGACATCTGTCCCCTCTCTACCTTTATATCCCGTCACCTTTTCTCTTTTTCTTGTATCCTCCCTCTTGCCATATGTCTCACCCTTGTCGTCTCCTTGATCACTCCCCTTTCCCTTTCCACGCCGAGCATGCCAAATCATCCCTGCCTAACCTTCGTTCATGCACCATCATGTGCCCCAGTCTTCACACCGGCCTCCACGCCTTATCCATTAGATCGTTCAGCCGATCTAGGTGGCACTATGAGAAGACCTCCACATCCCAATAGGCAGAGTTGATCAGGGTCGTTCCCGATCCCAAGGAAGCAGTTATTGAAGTTGTTGGTGGTGTTTAGACATAGTTTCCACTATAAATGGAAAGTCCGACAAAGAATTAAAGGCATGTCAATTCATCTGCAGGGTTGTCAGGAGTCTGATTGCGTCTTTCATAATTGCACGATCGCTCAGAGACTGCATACGCAGACTGCCAGTAGACATGCAGACACAATGTTTTTAATGCAGTTTCTCGTTTTCTCTGTTGTTGTTTTGCTGTGAGTATATGTAGGCAGTTTTTCCATTTTTGTAAGTGTCGATGGTTGAGTGAGGCTCCGGATTGTAAAGTTTGATGAAGCACTGGTTGCTTTGGTTATGTATTGGCACTTGAGATTTCTTGTCTTATGAATGTTAGCGTCTTTCCATCTCTCTATTTACACTGTGTTAGAACAACTCGAAATTGGAGGATCCAGTCGAGTTGCACTGTTATAGGATGATGAAGGTTGGATCATTGTAATAGTTGCATTGTTTCTAATCAGTTCTTGTATTTTCTCAATGCTGAATGATTTGGAATTGGAAGATCCAGTCAAGTCACCTTTCATCTCCTCTGAAACTTTGAACCAAGAGGATTTGTATTCTGAGTTTTTCCTCCTCAAGCTGCCGAAAGGCCTGATGCCCAAGGTAGTCTTGCTCACTCCTCCTACTAAGTCTTCCATCTGCTCATTTTATAATCAACCCACTGATAGAAGTTAGATCAAGACCTCTTTTGTTTTACATACCAGGCCCAGTTTTCTGAGTTAAAGAGATACCTTCCTGGGTCTCTATCCATTCGACCACCCCATTAAATTATTTGTGACATAAACTGATGGGCGTCGGGCTCTGCTTCTGCCGCAATCCAGGAGTGACTTTTGACACTAACACACTACATAATAGAATGAACTTGCTTTGGCTTGGAATTATATATTATTTCAAAGTCACTTTGAATGTATCTCACATGTTGGTACAATTATGTGCCTAAAATGTGTTAATTTGTGTGTAAGCAAACATTTCTTCATTTTGCAAAGAGTCATCTGCAACTAATGCAACATGAAGTGCCATCTACTTTTATAGTGTACTTATCTAGTATATACTTACGATTTTCTCTCACCTGTGACTTGTTAATTCATATACAAATAGGACCTGAACTTACCATGTATGTGAACACTATATAGAATGTAAAGGAATGTTGTCACTCCATTAGGTATTTCAGATCAACATGAGGCAAATTATAATGTTGTGAAGTTGGATTATAGTAATTCATTTTTTGGTGAACCTATCTCTGATGGATGTCAATGCATCCAACTCCTATATTCTATGTTGATTTTGTAACTTCTTTGGAGGCTTATAAATATCTTAATTGCCGTAAGTTTTATTTTTTTTTAGATTCATAGCACTTCTATTTTACCAAGAACTTATCTTATACTCTATTTTTTAGTTTTTTTTAGCTTCTTTAGCTAGACATTTAGCATCTAGTCTCTAGCCTGCTCTCAAATCTTATTATATTTCTACTTTTAGCATTGTTCTAGAAGATGCCTTAGCACTCCAACCTTATACTAACACTAGATGTACTATATTAGTCCCTTTGACTTACTTTTGTGGTCTCTAGTTGGACATTGACAAAATTATCTTATCATATCTCATCTCAAAAAATTCTAAATAACTCAAATTGTTGTGCTTGTGTGCAATTACCAATTCTTTTGTCACAAGTTTGTTTGATGTCCTTGAAGATAGCACAATTCTGCCATCTGTATAGAAGGTAGGAATCTTGTATATGCCACTACTATTATTGTTCATGTTGATTCTACATATTTGAGCTCATTTATTCATAATAAGAGACTTCCTACTGCTATTGTCTTGCAAATGAGGATGTCGAGTCTTGAGTTTTGCATGCAAATGAGCCAATTCCAATGTGACTCTAGATATTTTGTATGGTTACACTCCATGGAATATTTTTGTACAATCCTTTGATTATATTATATCAAGCTCGAGATATCACATCTATGCAATTTATGCCTATCATGCATCATAACATTGTATTGAATCATTGAAGTTTTCTTGTATAAATTGGTGTATTTGCCTCCATTAAATTGATCGGTATAGACCTTGGAGAGGTCTATTGTGGTTTGTCTTGAATACTCGATGACAAAGCATAATTTCTAAGTTGGTTGAGCTAGGTTCAATTATATTGGTTGGTTGAGTTTTTTTTTCCAATGATTTGTTTGCCTTGAATAGCTAATTATCCTAAAATAGCTCTAAAGCAATTTTTGTGGCCACCCGAATCCAACACCACTGCTGAAAATTGTGAAGAGAACTTCATTTTACCCCTATCTCTCAACTCTAAATTACAACACCTTCCATTTGTCCTCACACAATGAGCGTGCTCTAATCACAATCATACATTTAGTCTTTTGGTTGACATTCTGGTCCATTGTTCTCATCAAATGGGTAAGGCGAATGAGCATAGTGAGATATGTGAAACCTCGAAAGGGATTTCACATGTGTTGCATTGATGAAAAATATTTTGGGTGTGGTTAGTCCAATTGTTGGGACTTGGTTTTTACAAGAGAAATTGGGAAATGGATCTCATGTAACTCTCTTACATGAATGTATTGTACTTTTAGTGCAAGGATTACATTGTTTACTCTCAAATTAACAATAACCAATGGATGCACATGATACGTGATGACAATGTGTGTGTTTAGTGGATCATGTCATTTGTGCTTGGAAAAATGGATTGGCTTATAGTTGGACTGAATTTCATCAATGATAGAGAGAATTTTCATATAGGCATATTCTCTTCCTTGTTTCATGGCCATCTTGTGTTCAAAATAAAATCTCAAATTAAAAGGAAAATTCAGCTTGTGATGGTCTTCCTAAACTCATGTTTTGTAAATGTTATAATGAATCCCACTTGAATGCCTAAAACATTGTGGTCTTTCAAGCATGTTAATTCATATTTATGGATGGTTTGAGACTAAAATGTAGTTAAGCTTCTTTATGACTGTGAATCTGAAGTGAAGAGGGAGAATAATTATGTTAGCTTCCCCTTTTATTTTGAAAACAAACAAATTTGTTAAATAACCAATCTCCCATATCACCACTATCATTGTTGTCTAATAAAATTAGACATGCCATTATATGAGATGCCCTTATTGGGTGGGCCACTAAAAATTTCTTATCAAGAGGAATTGAGGAGGCATCACTTTTCTAAGTGTCGGGTTCTCTCTCTATTTCACTATTTTAATCTCTCTAACGTCCATGAAGACATTTTCCAAGTGCCTTTATGGTCTTTGTTTTACTATCTACATCCAATCTTCTTATTCTCATCCAACCTTATTTATTTCACAAAACATCAACAATGTGCATTTGGGACATACCCTTGTTCCCAACTTGATTTTCACAAAACACTAACAATGTGCATTTGGCACATGCCCTTGTTCTCAACTTGATTGCCTATGGTAACAAATAGACCTAATCCTTTACATGTGTTTCATGAAATATATGGTAACTTTGAATTGAGTATATTTTAATTGCATCTATTTGTTTGATAGATAAAGAATGAAAACTTAGGAGGGGCAAAGGAAATATAATTGAAGCGATCGTTGGTATTGTTCCTCTTCTACCCATAAGCATCCAATGCACATGAATCATGTAGGGTCTTTCCAAAGTGGAATATCATGGTAGTCATATTCCGTCCATAGTTTAACTATCACTCCTAAATTAACCATGATTTAATCATCAAATCACATGATTATAATATATTACAAGGAATGTATATGTCAACGTGCCTTGTTATGGTAAATATACACCAGTGAATGGTGTGAATGTGAATGGTAATGGAGTTGAAGAACCTTTACATCACGCCTTTTAAGTTTTGAAATGTTTTCATAATATATTTATTTTTTTAAATATTATTGTTTTTTTTATTGTTGTAATGGTTGTTAAATGGAAAAAAGGAGGGAGATTTTTATCAATATTAGAGGGAGATGTTTATCGATAATATCAAACTTTTTATTATTAGTTCCCGACGAAGGCGTAGTGGGACTATAGTGATCAATAATTCATTGACTTCATATTAATATGTCCTTTGACTATAAATTTCCGCATCATCTCTATTGTTCGAACTATAGAACTAAAAACATTATTTTTTGTATAATAAAAAAAACCTTATATGTCATCATCTCATTGGAGAATAGATTTGAAGTCTTATTGCCAACTTCGGTATTCCCAATGTTTTAAATGTTTAGATATCCAAAGTTTTGAACATCGATGCTCTTTTTTCATTTTTTTTTTTTTTTTATTGAAATGTTTACATACCAAAAGTTTTGAACATCGATGCTCTTTTTTAATGTTTTTATTATTTTTATTTGTATTGAAATGTTTACATACCGAAAGTTTTGAGCATTGACACTCTTTTTGAGGTACTTAAATAGGCCTGAAAACTTAAATGTTTACATAGCATGAGGCCCTTAAACATGCCTCACATCTTAAATGTTTACATAGTGCGAGGCCCTTAAACAGGCATGACAACCTTACATGTTTACTTAAACATGCTTGCCATAGTACATTTTTCCTCGATTTTTTCCATACAATGTTGTAGTGAATTTGGACAATATTGTTGTCCACCGCCACTCGCATAGCCATCATATGTTTCATACTTCTTCTATGGTTGTAATATTATTTAGTCATCATTGAAGATACATATATTGTTTACTGGTTCACTGGTTGCTTCTTGTTCATTGGTTCGTTGGTTCGTTGGTTGTTGGTTGTTGTTGTTTGATTCAACTTTGCAAGGTTGAGGTCATGCACCTGCAGTTGGACCTATTGGTGCTTGTTACTTGCTTTTGTTTGCTTCAACTTTGCAAAGTTGGGGTCCTGCACCCATAGTTGGAGCTTTTTTTTCACTTTGCAGGGTTCAAGTCATGCACCCGCAATTGGACCTGCGATTCTGTCGTTCATCGTTACCAAGTAAGTTTCGATACCATAGTTTCATTCGCATTCGTTCTTTGTTGTTTACTGTCTGTAGTTTGCAAGTAAGAATGTTTAAGTTTTTCCACTCGCATGGTCATCATATGTTTCATTTTTCTTCTATGCTTGGAATGCAATTTAGTCATCATTGAAGATACATATATTGTTTACTGGTTCACTGGTTGTTGCTTGTTCATTGGTTCGTCAATTGATGCTTGTTGTTGTTTGGTTCAACTTTGCAAGGTTGAGGTCCTGCACCTGCAGTTGGACCTGTTGGTGCTTGTTGCTTTCTTTTGTTTGATTCGACTTTGCAAGGTTGGGGTCCTGCACCAATAGTTGGAGCTATTTTTTGCTCCATTTTTTTCTCCAAACTATGAACCATAGCTACATGCCTTTGCAAAATGTTCTTGTAGAAGAAAAAGATGTTGAGATGGTGCTGGCAAGAGTAGTTTTTTGTGGATTGCAAATTGCAATATTCAATCTCTATTTCTCTCTACGTGCAACATTGCTAACATAATGAATGTTTTTTCAAATGCATTACACCATTTACATCTGAACGAAACCATTATCATTCTAGGAGACTTCAGTGTTGACATGCTACAAAATATTGCCATAAAGAAAGAATTGGAAAACTACATGTAAGATAAAACATGTACAAAATGCACTTATTGACCATGTATGGTTAAATGTGCCCATATGACAAGACACCCTCTTTATCTTATACACAAACTGGTCTGACCATGACACACTTTCTCTTGTACTTGAATTATGAAATATACATCAAACATATTACAAAATTATATTTCCATGTCTCAAATAATATCTGGATACTTTGTTGCACAAAACCAAATCATTCAGCTAGGATCATCCAACTTCTTAATATTTTATGTCTTGTAATATCTTTTGGCCAGGAAATATTCTATATAACCACAACCATGGATCAAGAAAAACAAAGGTTCATGCTTCTAACTCTATCTTTTATTCTATTCCTTTGATTCTCAGTTACTATATGTATATATTACTTGTTTTCCCTTACATACCAAATTACATTCATGTTCATTGTATTTTGTGCGTTCCTACATTGAAACAAATAGAATAACTGAAGAAGACGAAGGACTCTTAACCACAAATGTAGAAGATGAGATACAGAGGTGCATGCTTCTACTCTTATTTCATATTCCATTGTTTTTTATTTCATTTATTGTATGTATATTTATTCTACTGCTTTGCACCTAATTTATTGTATGTGGACACTCCATTTCTTCCTACATAATAACTTATCTTCATGTAAATTGTGTTTTCTGTGCTGCTACATTGAAATAAATGGAACTGTATTTGTTTGTTTACATGTCTTTCTACATATCAACTTACCTTCATGTCCATTGCATTTTCTTCATTGCTACATTTAAAGAAACAAATTAGTTGGACAAGAGGATGAAATCTTATATGCCACAACAGAGGAAGTTGAAGTACAATCTTCGAAAAGGTATGCCAATTGTGATAGTAAATCAAACACACAAAACAAGTAGGTGGATAAAATATTGGACTAGAAAACGATGATTTGGCAACAATGGGCCTTTGTTGAGATTTCTCGCTTTCCATACTTTTCCATTTCTTGGAATCTCTTTTGCGGATCCTTGGGTTGGCGGGTTCATGAAATCTCCAATTCCTAGTCACTGTTTCTTGTGCCTGCCACCTTTGCACTTCTTTCCAAGTATGCAAAAACTAAGGTTTAATGCTAACAATTCATCATGCAACAACCATAAAGATCGCCATTAATAAGAAAAAGGCTCGAGGAGACAGTCACACTGACTATCCCTACACAACTTGTCCAGAAACATGCAGAAACGATATTGCCAGGTAATGGGATATCTATTACAAATTTCAATATATTAGCAAAAATTAGTTTGACCTATCCTTTTCCTATGCCATACTTAGCCACTTTTTCGATTGTGGGTTCTCGGATAGGTGGGCTCAATATTGTTCTTCCAATGTTCCGTGACCTACAAACAATCCCGGAGTTCCTTGATATACAAATTGACCGTTGGACTGCCCCATCATGCCCTCTTCTATGTTACGTGTTTTGCACTCAAAACTTCTGAGACATTCAATTTGACTGTCAGGCTCTCACCTTTTCTGGTTATACCTTGTAACCCTATTTTGAAGCTCGATCGACCGCTTTCAATAATTATCCATTCATTAATTTCTCTTCCCCATCCTGTTGGCAGCCAAATCAATTTTTTATGATCCTATAAGCTGCCTACACCTGTGTCTTGCAAACATCAAGTTTTTCGTCGCATTATTCAAATATACGACACTTTCATTCTTGCGACATTTGAAAATTTGTCTTCATTAAGTTTTCACGACTGTAAGCGTGAAAACTTCTCCTTTCGAGGTCACATTTTGATCACTATCTGAACTGTCATGATCTTTTTATCGATATTTTCTATTACACTTACCTTGTGTTTATCGTTATGTGGCTGAAAGGACTTTTAAACTATGCTCATTGGACATTTTTATATTGGTTGCATAACTTGATTTTATTAAGTTTGTGAGGCATTGAGCATACAGATTTATACTTGCCTAATCATTGATTCTATGAATTGCATAGGGGTTATGATTTATTTTTGTTTTTATATATGATATGATCCTTATGTTAATCTTTTTATAACTTTTGGCTTGTCAACTATATGAATTCAATCGACACATTGGTTAAACGTTTATACAATGGCACATGGCTAACATTTGGTGTTGGTTTCACGTTGGATATCGATGGTTTTAAAACTATAGTTGATTTGGCACGTTGGCATAACACTCACCATTTGATTCTTTGGTTGGCCAAACGATATGGTTTTTGAGCTATGCTATGATTGTTTGAACAGATGTGTAAATCGGCGGTTGTACTTTGCCTTAACTATCGTGCATGGCAGTGAATGACTCCACCACCTTCGCATGCTTGCGTTAATGCTGACCCTTTTGGATCGATTCATTGTTTTTGGTTCGGATAGCTCTGTTACTGTGTGTTCGAACCCTTCCTTACCATGCATTCAACTCCATGGCACCAGTCGTGCGAGTTGAACCCAATGGCAAACAGGCCCTGTTGATGTTTGACAGTGCCCGCCAAGATTTGGCAGACAGTGGGTGGCTTACCTTCGTGGAACGTTTCGAGGGTTTTAACCTTTGCGTGGCTCGACAGTTTTCCATGACCTTCGATGGCTGTCGATCCAAGGTCAGCGATATACAATTGGAAATTGATGAACAATTTATCAGTCTTGCTACTGGTTTACCTGTCACTGGACAACGATGGTCCAAGAATTGCAAAGTCGAGGAGGTCCCATGGACACTGCTCTTACAGTCACGCAAAATCACCTCATGTGATAGAGGTATGCCAATAACCATGCTTAAACAACGTTGGCACGATTTATTGATGATAATCAAACAATTTATCACCTGTGAGGGTCGATACGGGTTTGTGTTCCTACACCACCTGCGTTTTCTTATGGTTTTTATGGGATATCAGCTCAATATTCCCTATTATTTTCATCGAAGCCTATTTAAAATGTCGAAGAAGTACAAAAGACTTCAAGTTGACAGTAGCCTTTTTCATTATGGGCTGGTTAAGATTATTGTTGTATGTCATTTGAGTCTGCACGGGGATTGTTGGAGCAATTTCGTTGCTCGGAATGGTTTTGAGGATTCTAACCCTACACAGTTTGAAAAACCTGTGGTGGGAAAGGTCAAGGATGTACCCCCAGTTCCCTACCATATCCTACTACCTAAACCCTCGGCCGACCCTCCTACCGATTTACCCCACACTGTGACTAAGAGTGTTGAGACTGTTAAGCCTATGGGTAAAAAGCCCGGGGTAAATCTCACTGCAAACACCAAAGGGAAAAAGAATGCCCGTTTGATTTCACGGATGGCAAGGAATAAGCCAAAACCCCCTATCGAGCCTAACCCTATCATGTTGAGTGAGGACTCCGATTCGGAAGTGGAGCGTTTCTTGGCTAGTGAATACCCCTATTCGCAAGGTCTGTGTCCTGAACCCTCGTATGACTTTGTGTCAAATCTACTCCCCTGCCTACAGGACGAACCTAACTACCCAGGCATTAAGTTGCCTTGTGAAACCCTCGGTCATATGCCCAAATCCTCCCCTACTCTGTCTAAACCTACAGTGTCACCCTGTGATCAATGCAATGCATGGTTAGAGCGATACTATAATGATGTTCCAATTCTCCAGTCAAAGATTCAATCTTTGGAGGACCAGATTGCAACCCTAACCAGTCAAAAGGCCAAGCTACAAGCAAAAGATAAGAAACAAAAGACGACCGGCTCCATCTTGTTTAAAAATGTGGAATCAGCCACGGCTATTGTAAATTCCAAGCTGGCGTAATTGAATAGCCTCGTCGTCACACAGGTATGTTTAATATCAATCATTTTTGTAAATAATCTAGGTTTATATAATGATTTGATTTTGGTTTTAGACAGCTCTGTTCATTTCATTTGAATGGCTCTGTTACATTGCATGCATTCTATACATAGCTTTGCTTTGACTAAATGGAATTTCGTTTTTCCCAGTTAAGCTTCTACTAGATTTTCAGCGATTTGATTGATCTTGGTGTGGATTTGATTTGTTTGATTGAGTTAAAATGGATGCTCTGTTGTCAATCGAATTTGTTTGTATCTATTCAAGATAGGAAATGTTCTTATACTCAAGTTAGAAAACGATCACATTTCGTTTCGATTTCGTTATAACGCATTTGTTATGATTGGCAACGATTTTGATGAGGTTAACTGTTACGGTTTTTTGTGCCATATGACTTTCAAAGTACAGGAATTCAACTTGGATCGTTTCCAATGTGACTCTGTACAAACACGCCCGAATCATGGAATGGATTTTATTGCTTAAACGATTATGCTGAACCCCAGCCGGTTATTTCGCATTAATTGAAGTACTGTTAGCTCGACCATGTTATCAATTGGATTTGTAATAGCAATGGATATTCTGTTTGAATTTGATTTGTAGAACAAGATTGGCTATATCTGGATTCATGATTTGTTTCTATATTAAACTCAGTCGTGATTTGTTTGAAATTAATGATTTCGTTCAATACCAATCAAGATTATTTGCCCAGTTTGCAATTATCACATTGTCGATTCTATTATGATTGTGATCACAATTAATCGATCCTGTCTGTTGACTGTGCAAGGATCAACGATCAAAATTTATGACAAATTATGTTTGATTGATGTTGTTACGTATGATTTCATTTACCCATAATCGAAACAGTCTTTCTATCTTTGTATTCGATTAAACGATATGAATCTTTTGCTATATCGTTACAACTATAACGAATGGAAAGTGATTTTGTTGGATCGGATTTCATCTATTGTTTAACAATCACATACGATATGTTTTTCAATTGGATATGAAACAATCTTATTGTTGTTCGATTATGACTCATTTACCCAATTTTGTGGTAACAGAAGAACAGAGTATTCCTATCTTTGTTTTCGACTGAATCATTTTGATCCTGTTTAATGTTGAATGATAAAATCATTTTGATTCGTTTTCAAGTAATCATTGGAAGATAATTGGATTTAATTCTTTTAAAAGATTTGATTTGATTTCAATTCTGATTCTGTATATTATTTTAGACTAGCTACAGAATCAGATGATTCTGTAGCTAAGTCTGTAGAATTAAATTTTCATTGTTTTATTAATAAAATATCTCTCTAATTTGTTATTTTTGGTCCATTTCAGGTGAATTCGAAATTGCATTGAGTTTGATGAAGCAGTTAGAGGATATTTGAGATATTTTCTTGCATTTTAATTTCTTAGTTTAGTTGATATTGGGAATATCTTACCAGATTTTTGTAAAACAGTTTGATAACTACCACAGGGAGGTTTTACCCTGTGGAAAGACTTATAAATACTTATTAATTTTGTAATAATAATCATCCTCATTCGTGGGAGAACAAGGATATGGAATTTTAATACAGACTGAGACAAAAATTGATGTTCTGTTACAGCTTTAGCTTTTCATAATATCAATATTTTGTTTCATGTTTATGTGTATCTATTTGCATTTGGTTAATGACTACTTTAGCTATCTTAGTCTTTTGCAAATGATATGATTTAATCAATATAATCCTTATCTGATTTCTTCCAGCACTTAAAGAACATAGCAGTTGCTTGATTCAGTTTGTGAACGATAGATTTCTCTTCTTCATAAGTTGGATTATTAAGTATAAGTTTTTGCATAACAGGTTTCCCTTATTGCAGAGATTTATAAATCATATAATTGTTATGATTTTTTATGTCTTGTTTGTCC
>ML795356.1:154451-172504 GCA_009831015.1 Picea engelmannii
TCAGTTTGTGAACGATAGATTTCTCTTCTTCATAAGTTGGATTATTAAGTATAAGTTTTTGCATAACAGGTTTCCCTTATTGCAGAGATTTATAAATCATATAATTGTTATGATTTTTTATGTCTTGTTTGTCCTATAAACAACTCAAAGATAAGTGCAGCCTATCATTTACGAGAAGCTTCTGGATCAACCGGTGCGAGTTTCCTTCCCCCGACCAGCTTCGAAGTCATCATACATAGGGCAAAATTGGAGCGTTTCCAGGTCAGTTTGTCACTTGTTTGTTAGTATATTTATTAGTAGTTTATTTTAGATATAAGTCTAGTTAGATATATATGTGTGTTTAGTATATTAGATTGTTTAATTTCAGTAAGTTTCATTTCTTGTTTATAAAATTATAAAATCAAAAAAGAAATACCTTTCTCTGTCTTAGGGCAGAATATAATGAGTTTTTCAGGTTTTATTTAAATCTGTATTTTGTGAATATTGTATATTTTGTAAATAAGTTATATTTCTGATAGTAATTAGCATAGTATTAGTTAATAGTTAGTAAATAGTAGATTAGTTAGTTTGTTTAATAGTTAGTTTTAATTAGATTAGTGTATTAGTTTGTTTTATTGTTAGTTAGTAATAGTTTGTTTTATTTATTGTTAGTTAGTTTAGTCTCTTGTATTTAGTTTTAGTTAATTTGTTTTATTTAGTTTTAGTTTAGTTTGTTTAGTTTTATTTAGATTAGTTTTATCTTTGGTTTTCCTAGGACCTTAGATCGGCTAACGGAGCCACTAAACCCGTCAGGGTGGTCCATTCCAAACAGCTTGGGTTATTTAGACAACCCCGGACCGGTTCCACTCTCTCAGTTGACGGATGGTCGATTTCGCCCGTCAACACATCCCCACCACCTTCGTACTTCTTTCTAAATATGAAATTAGTAAGCTTTAGTGCTAACAACTCATCATGCAAGAACAGTAAAGATTGTCATTAATGAGCAAAAGGCTCGAGGAGATATCCCAGACTTCCGCAATATACAAATTGATTGTCAGACTCCCACATCATCCCCTCTTCCATGTTACACATTTTGCACTCAAAATTTCCGAGACATACAATTTGAATTTTGAGGCCTCGCGTCTCCTGGGGAACCCTTGTCACCCTATTTTGAAGCTCGTCCAACCGCTTTCCATAATTGGCCATTTCTTGGAATTTGTTTCATGGATCCTCAGGTTGGTAGGTTCACGAAATCTCCAATTCCTAGTCATTTTTTCATGTTCCCGCCACCTTCGCACTTCTTTCCAAGTATGCAAAAACTAAGGTTTAATTATAACAATTCATCATGCAACAACCATAAAGATCATCATTAATAAGCAAAAGGCTCAAGGAGATAGTCACACTGACTATCCCTACACAACTTGTCGAGAAACATGCAGAAAAGATCTTTCCAAGTAATGAGATATCTATTACAAATTTCAATATATTAGCGAAAATGAGTCCGACCTACCGTTTCCCTATTCCATACTTAGCCACTTTTTCGATTGCGGGTTCTCGGATAGGAGAGCTCAAGATTGCGCTTCCAATGTTTCACGGCCTGCAAATAGTACCCGGGGTTCTGTGATATACAAATTGATCGTTGGACTTCCCCATCATGCCCTCTTTCATGTTACGTGTTTTGCACTCAAAACTTCTGAGACATACAATTTGACCGTCGGGCCCTCACCTCTCCTGGTTATACCTTGTAACCCTATTTTGAAGCCTGACCGACCGCTTTCGATAATCATCCATTCCTTAATTTCTCTTCCCCGTCCCCGCCACCTTCGTACTTCTTTATAAATATGTGATTAGTAAGATTTAATGCTAACAACCCATCATGCAGGAACCGTAAATATTTTCATTAATGAGAAAAAGTCTCGAGGAGATATCACAGACTTCCATGATATACAAATTGACTGCCAGACTCCCACATCATCTCCTCTTCCATGTTACACATTTTGCACTCAAACGTTCTGAGACATACAATTTGACCATCGGGGCCTCACGTCTCCTGGGGAACCCTTGTCACCCTATTTTGAAGCCCATCTGACCGCTTTCCATACTTGACCATTTCTTGGAATCTCTTTCGTGGATCCTCGGGTTGGCGGGTTCACGAAATATCCAATTCCTAGCCACTGTTTCATGTTCCCACCACCTTCTCACTTCTTTACAAGTATGTAACAACTAAGGTTTAATGCTAACAATTCATCATGTAACAACCGTAAATATCATCATTAATAAGAAAAAGGCTTAAGGAGACAGTCACACTAACTATCCCTACACAACTTGTCCATAAACATGCAGAAAATATCTTGCCAGGTAATGGGATATCTATTACAAATTTCAATACATTATCGAAAACGAGTCCTACCTACCGTTTCCCCATTCTATACTTAGCCACTTTTTCGATTGTGGGTTCCCAGACAGGCGGGCTCAAGATTTCTCTTCCAATGTTCTGTGACTTGGAAACAGTACCCAAAATTCTGCGATATACAAATTGATCATTGGACTGCCCCATCATGCCCTCTTCTGTGTTACGTTTTTTTCACTCAAAACTTCTGAGACATATAATTTGATCGTCGGACCCTCACCTCTCCTGGTTATACCTTGTAACCCTATTTTGAAGCCCGAATAACTGCTTTCAATAATTAGCCATTCTTTAATTTCTCTTCCCT
This sequence comes from Picea engelmannii, assembly GCA_009831015.1. Taxonomy (NCBI): domain Eukaryota; kingdom Viridiplantae; phylum Streptophyta; class Pinopsida; order Pinales; family Pinaceae; genus Picea; species Picea engelmannii. The sequence continues at coordinate 157,145 of ML795356.1, forward strand.
ATCTCTACCACCTTCGTACTTCTTTCTAAATATGCAATTAGTAAGATTTAATGATAACAGATGGTCATGCAGAAGTTGTAAAGATTATCATTAATGAGTGAAAGGCTCTAGGAGATCTCCCATTAATACGCATTAAACCAATATTTATGGAGCGTTATATTATCCCTTCCGAGTGTTCATTTCAAACATCATGGAATGTCTTTCATGAGTCGTCGGGTTGGCGGGTTCACGAGATCTCCAATCCTTAATTGCTCTTCATCGTACTTGCCACCTTCACACTTCTAAGTATGCAATTAATAGGCTTTAATGCTAGCATATCATCATGCAACAACTGAAGATATTGTCATTAATGAGCAAAAGGCTCGAGGAGATTTTCCATTCACACGCATTGGACCAAGATTTGGGAGAATTATACTGTCCCTTCCAACTGTTCATTTCAAACATCGTCTAGAGCAAACAGAGGTTCTTGTAAACTTATGGCATCATATTGATAGTAGTTCTATGGAGATATAGTGAACATCTTCGGGCGTGAGGACCAAAACTTCTAGTGGTCCAGGGCATACTCTTACTATTCATCCCATTCTGCCCAGAACGAAGTAATTTGGACCTCTGGAATTGCTCGTGTAGGTTGCGTCCCTGAAGTTTTTGACTGTAAGGAGGTGGTATCTTGGTGAGACGAAAAAAATATTTCAAGCCAAATAATTATTCCACTGCGGGCCCACTCTCATGTTTCTTTGTCACCTCAGGTCTTCTGCAATATGTTAAGATTGTCAGAGCCAACATTGACCTTCAGAGGATAAGACTGCAAGAAGTTCCTAAAAAATCATGATAACAGGTTGGACCTCTTACCCGAGTTCCTGGAAGACCCGACAACAGTTCCTGAATTTATCACAAAGTTGCAGGTTAGTTATTTTAGAAATACATTTTGGGAAATTGGCTGGTTTTCTGCAAGAATAATGAGACAGGAATCCACAACAAGCATTTCTCGCATGATTCTTTATATTTTGTATCTCACGGTCAAGGAACAAGCCATTTTTTATTGGGGGAATCTAATTTCCATTGAAATTTGTTCCCAATTGTCACGATTCAAAGAAGAGAAGAAATTTTATATGTCATCCTACATGGTTTTCGTGATAGCGCATTGTTGTATGTTTCCAAAACTGTCTCTGTCGAAGAAGGTAAATTGTGAATTCGACTCAGTAGCCTTGTGGAGGCACAAGGCCTCTCGATGTTTTTATGAGGTTTCTAATGAATTTGTCTCGGTTTTCAAAGATTTATTTTTGGGAAAGGATGTTCCCTGGATGTCTAACTAGGCAACCAAGTTTTTGGAGAGGAAGGGAACACTTGAACAAATGGAAAATTACAGTGTAATAATGATTTTTGGCTCCAAGGAAAATCCTTCTTTCCTTCCATGTCACATTATGGACAAAATGTTTGTTACAGAAATAGCAAGGCAATACAACTATTGGTTGCAATTTTTCCATGAGAAGAGAAAAAAGCAGTTCATTCCTCTTCCTTGGAAAGTCGGGGACTTCGTGTTCAAGAACGTCAACAAGATTGATGAATTCGCGGTCCATTTCAGCATCTTGAACCTAAGATATGTTGAAAGGCTAAGAGGGTTCGACCCTAATGAGATTATTTTAGAACACTATTAGTTGGCTTCAATAACTCTTTTATCCATACACACCTGAACGAAGACAGAGACAATGAAGACAACACTCCTACTCCTGATGATGGTGACATAGAGACATTGCAAAGCACCACTGAATTTTACAAACAAAAGGGAAAAGGCCCCGGTGAGAAGAGTGTCCAATCCTCGTCTAGCACTCCCAAGAGTACGACGTTCCAGAGCATCGCTCCAACGACCCACCCTAGTAAGAAAGAAACCCAAAATTATTCAAATGGAGGAGGAGATAAGAACCCTCCTTGCAGTAAAATTGATAGTTCTCACAAGATTCCCATGAGGAAGAAGAGAAAAAATGTTGTAGGGAAAGCAGAAGATCCCGAAACTCAAAGTGAAGACATGGAACTTGATACTGATCTGGATAATGTATTATGCAACGTTGATTAGCTCGGGGATGCGATCCACCATATTCCCCTAATGGAAATAGTTGAGACTGAGATTTTTGATGAAGATGAATCCTTCTTATTCCAGAGCGTTGTTTTTTATAGCTAATCTAAAAATTTAATTATTGAAAAGAGAGATGTAAGAAATAAGAAAGGGAAATCGCGTTCAGAGATTAACCTTAGGAACATGTATCCGTCCCAAATCGTCTGAATTCACCGAGCAACTGGAGATGCTCTTGATGATTCCATTGGAGGCATTGAGGCGGAGAATGCTAGACTGAAGGACCAAATCAAGGAATTGGAGGAAGATTTGATTCCTATCCCATTTTTTGTTGGACCTTTAGTAATAACCGTGCCTGCCACCCCTGCAACCCTGCAACCAAGTTAAAAGGATCCTCCAGCCTCCTCACATCATGTAGAGGCTATGTGGAGAATAATATCAAGAAAAGAATGGAGCTAATTACCCAAGCCTAGGAAAAATCACAAAATATAGATTCCCTTGGAACGAGGGCACATGCTTTGCACGAACATTTGCAGGCGGATTTAAAAAATGGAGAACATTTCTATCTAGAGACATACATCCCTTTTGAAAACCATGTCACCAACATGTCAGATATGAGAAGAAGACAAGAAGATATCCCCTACCCAAACTGGATCAAACAATTAAAAGCATGATGGAAAGAGAAAGTTAAGAACCTACATCTCATTGTCCAATCATGTGAAAAAGTCATATCAGAGAAAGAATTATTATTCAGAAAGTTGACCAAAATAGACTTAGCCGGAAGTACCAACGAGGTCTAAGACCCCAACTTAATCCTCAAGTCTTTGTGCTTAACCAAGCAAGCCTTCGATGAACAAGTTGATATTTTTAAGGGGTTGTCTTTAGAAAAATTTTACGACATCCTTGAATATGGTCAAGGTGACGTGGACAATTGGCTAGTGGACTATTCAACACAAAATGAAGAAATTGAACAGGCTCTGCGTAATCTTTCTATCAATCTAAGGGAATTAGAAAATGAGATTTTCAACATAAAAATCCAGGATGAGATCAACCTGACCCCCATGAGAAGCTACATTGAATAATGGCTCCAAAGGGAAATCGACAAGCTTACCGACAAAGGGCAACAAGCGGTTGGCACGATTCCAGTGGTCGTCAAAGAGAGCAATAAAAAGTCATCAGCAAGAAAATAGAAAAGGGAGAAATAGATACCATCATAGTAAGTCTATATTGATCACATCATGCTTTCTTTATCAATCCATTTATTCCACCTCTTTAAATAGAAATGTTTAACCAAAGACTGATAACTTCCAATTTCTTTTTTTCAGGTCTTTCTCTCTATCGTCGCCCACTTCTTCTTTATACAGTCGTATTTCTTGTACTTGTTTCTTTTATGGTCCGCGGGAACCCCAATCCTAGTCTATATGACAAACACATTTAAATTTCCATAAATATGTAACAAACATTATTATTTTTTGATAAATTTCAAAGAAAACTACTTCGGGAACAATCTCAACAGTGCCTTGTAACTCTGTTTTCAGAATGCAAAATTAGTTCTCTTTATGCATATCGGTCATCTTCTTTTATTTTTATGTGCTCAGAAATTTTTATCTTCAACTATGCTGGATGTCAGGAAATTGTGTTTATTAATTTGAATGTTTAATGTGTGTGATTACTGGTCCTATTTTCCAAGAACCTTTATTTCAAAAAAACAAAAAAAAACATTTTCTATCGTTTTGTATCACATCTATAAAAACACAATAGGATTGACATCCTCGTTAGGTTGTTGTTTCGGTGCTAAAAGATTCAAGGGTTAACAAAGTTGTAAATACATCTGCAAGAATATCCACATATATAGAAACCTTCGATTTTTTTATCATTGCCAAATAAAAACAATCAATTGGATAGACATGTTGCAAATATACTAGTTGGTACTATATTGAGATGCCCAATTGGCGCTATACAAAGATGCCGTCTTTCTGGAGAGAAATTATAGATCAACCTCTACAAATATATAGGAAAAACTAGCAAACATAGAGGTCACACAAGAATACCAAAGAATCTTCGACATTGGACACATTTTCAAAAAAATATATATTTGTTTCTTGTCGACCACATATAACTTTATTTATCCTAACACATATAGAGACAGACAAGCCAAATGATCTATTTAATAGAATGAAATGGATGTTACTTACTTTTTCCATGGGAAAAATTAAAGAAGTGACTATCGAAATTGTACTTAACTCTAAATATTGGGATGAAAGCCAGTTCGAAGTATATAGAGATCATTATGAATGAATTTCATAAATACATTAAACACACAAAACATACAAGGTAGGAATAATATATCAAGTCACACGTGATGGGGATATATGTGCTCTTTCGTGGCTGTCTAATTTCTCACAAAGTAACTTTCTCACTAATTACTTGTTAACCCCATATTAATATACTATTATTATTAACTAATTCGGGAATTCAAGACTCCGACTCTTTGGGGCTCTGGGCTTACTCCCAGAGTGACATTCTCCCGGAGTCATGTAGCAGCCCGAGATCTTATGGTTGGTGTGTCGCACAATGCCACGAGTCATTTTCTACATGGATATCACCTGTACTTCATGTTGCTTGCCACGTTTCCGCCGCAGTTTCCATTTTCCTCCGCTAATTAAAGCTTCTCATTCTCCCTCGGTCCCGCCATAGCAGTGCATTTATTCCCATTCCAACCCGACAGGGACTACGCTGCCATGATGCACTTGTTTGTTTTAGTTTTTAATGAATTTACATTGGAAATATTTGTGTTAGTGTTATTTCCAAAATTTGTTGAGTACATCTAATTAGATGCCAAAATTGAGTCATCTTTCCATTATGGTATTTTTTAAATCAACATGATACAAAGTTCCCAACTCATCAAGACCTAACATATTTTTGAAATCCATAAAATATTTGATGATGAACTTGGGATTGTTCGACATATTTGTTTTGATTGCAAACTCTCATATGAATTTGGATTTAATTTATATCATAAGAAGATATATAGAATTTCATATAGAAATGATAGTTGTTTATTATAATTATATAAAAAAAAACATCCAAAACACATTGAAAATTTGACAAAGCAACATGCTTGTAGCATTTAACAACAAACTTAGAATTGTTTCAACCATAGTCCCAACGTTCATGGTTTTCCTTTCAATGACATAACGACATGATAATGACATACTTGTTGATATTATGGTAGCTGCAAGAGGTATTAACCTCCACGTGTAACCTTGACAAGAATATAATATTTCAGGAAGCAAGAAGAACCCATAAAGACTTGGACATAACCCTAGAAGTAAAGTCGGCTAAAGAGAATATTGTATATTGAGTCTTTAGCCTCCAGAAAGAGAATTCGGCCCAAACATCTTGGAGAAAGCAGTATAAATATAAGGCGCTAGATCTCATTTGGCACACACATCTCGCAAATGTAGAAATGTAAGAGTGTGCACTGCAGAAAATGGGTAAGTGCACAAGTCTGGAGAGTAGTTGCAGTTGCAACTACTGCAACCTATATTCTCGTTTAGGCTTGGAATTTATATTGGTTATGGTTTGGACTTTCTTCCTTGTGTGCTAGATCTGGAGAGAGGTATGCTACATTGATTGGCTATTAGGCCTAGGGTTTTCTTCCAAAATCATTCTTTGTAAAGGTTAAGGTGCTCAGGGGTGGCTTCGGCCTATGGTTGGGTGACAATATTGCTATATTTTCTATGGTTAGATGAGCACATCTATTATTTCTAACAGGTTATGGGCCCACACTATCTTCGGACAATCTAACCGCTGGAAGATAGATTGGGAGGATTTGCTCAATTACAGTTGCAGTCAGTTCTTGCTGCAACAACGAAAACCTAACCCTCTTGTTGAGGCACCTTAACTGAATATATTGACCTAATTTCTAGATAGCCTAGTGTGCCCTAACCCAGTGCACCTCCTAGTACTCTCAACAAGCCAAGACACCAAGTTTGAGTTTTTGGTCAAAATCAAAGGTTGACCAAGTCAAAGTCAAAGTAGTCATGACTTACTCTATGAAGTCAGAAAACAAGTTAGAAGGGGCTTCTATCTTCAGAGCATGGAAGACAAGGATTGAACTCATCCTTTCCAAGAATAAAGTGTTGGATATCATGAAAGGAAAGATTGTGGAACCATAGTTTGAAGAAGGAAAAGAGAAGGAACCTCAGAATGTTGCAGTTATGGAGAAGTTCAAAGACAATGACATCAATTCCATGAATATCATAGTGGAATTTGTAAAATACCACTTGATACCCTACATATCCCATCTTGACTCATCTAAGAAGATGTGCAATTCCCTAACTAACCTCTTCTCAGTCAGAAACATTGGGCAAGTAATGATTTTAAAGAATGAGTTCAATGACATGAAAATGAATGATGATGACAACATACCATCATACCTTGTGAGGATCTCTCAGTTAAGAGATCAACTACAATCTATTGAATAAATCACTTCAGAGAAGGAACTGGTAAATATAGTACTCAATGGTCTTCCCAAGACATGGGATTCATTTTCCGCAAGCATGAACACAAGGAAGGAGTATCCCACATTTGAAGAACTTTGGACTTGCTGTGCACAAGAATAATCAAGGATTAGCGTGAAAGAGAAATTCCAAAGGAAAGATGATGATCAAGCTTTCACAACAAGATTCAAGAATCTCAGGAATAAGAAGAAGTTTGGCTCAAGGAAGAAACCAAATCAAGAAAAGGATATGTCAAAGATACAATGCTTCAACTGTCGAAAATATGGTCACTACAGGAACCATTGTCCTGAGTTAAGAAAAAGGAAGGAAACAGACAAAGCAATAGTTGTCGAATAAAGGGAACCCTCTAAGAAGGTCAAGCAAGATAAAACAAACGTCTTCTTCTAAGTCAAGGTAACAATATTCTTCATAGTTCTTGTACATATCATGTTTACATAGTTTCTGTATATATCTTGCATATCTATTTCCTAGAAGATAAGATGTTCAAGTGAAACAAATACCTATGGAATAATAACAAGATAAGGATTGTTATCATGATGACTACAAGTCAAGCAATAAACATGAGAAGATGAAGTACATTAACAATCCTTGGTAACAATTCCTGTGGAAGCTATTATATAAGTAACAACTACTAGATAAGAAGAAATCATAATCAAACTTGAAGAGACCCAGAAGAAGTCAAAACAGAAAGAAGTCAACAATCAAGAGGAAATTAGAAAAAGACTCATGACACTTTGCAGAAGGTAATAAGGATGCAGCCAAAATCGTGGACTGTCTTAGATGGAGGGAGCTAATTACAAAATTCCAAAAGAAGAGCATGAATTCATGCATGAAGCAAGGAATAGGAGGGAGCTAATCCTAAATGATATGATCCATTGAGGATTATGAAGTATGTGTCCTTGTTCCCATTGAAAGTAGAAACCATGATAAGCAACACATGTTCAGAGGAAGTCTTCTTCGAAAAGAAGCCTCAAAGTATTCTTGGTTGTCCATATACATCCATGATCCTATGATAAAAGGAAGAAGTTGGAATCTTTAGGGCATAGAATCTATAGAAGACTCCATGGACCCAAGAGCTAAAGTGAAACATGAGGAAGAACACGAAGATTCCAAGAAAGAAAGAAAATCCAGAACAACTAGTTATTATATCGAGAATCACAAGACTACCAGCTTGGTTTGAACCCACTAAAAGCAATCAAGCAGAAGAAATGGAAGTTATGATGAAAACCAATATATGTAAGAAATTGTGAAAAAGGGTTATGAATGGAAGCATTGCGAGATTCAGAACTAGAGGTTCTTCCAGAAGGAGGAAAAGACTATGATAATAGCTTGTTCCCGTAAACCAGATATACCTCTATCTGAGCTACTATATCTCTTGCAGTATCCATGGATTGAAGTTTACATATGTTGGTTGTAAAAGATTGTTCTTCCCAATGGAGAATTTGAGGAAGAAGCTTATGTAAATAAATCTCAAGGTTTTGAGGTATACTAGAAAGAGACCCATATATACAGATATAAGAAGACCTTGTATGGATTCAAATGACTTGATGCAGTGTATCACATATACAACAGAAGCGTGGTGAAAAATTTCTATGACAAATATAGTGTATCAGAATAGTTACTCAGAAGTCTGGGATGATGGATTGCTAATCCATGGAAAACTCTCATGATGATAGAAGAAGTGCTACTTGGATATGTTTCAGTTTGAGCCTTGCCACAATGTCATGAGCTAGCAGGAAACACAAGTGTTGAATTCGACCATTGTAATGATAAGATCTATATGAACCCTTCAGAGAAAACCAGTGTCCCATAACAAACCAAAGTACATTGAGATAAAGAATTACATTCTCTATGATGAAGTCCAGAAAAGAGAAGTGGTTCTCCAATATATCTCCATAGATGAGCAGATAACTAATATATTGGTAAAGCCTCTGTCCAAGATGAAAAGTTTGCATACATAAGAGATAAGTTGGGGCTCATGGATATGACTTCCTTATTGAAAAAGGAAGAGATTACTCCCATGTTGGGAGGGAGAACTGATGTGTTATTGATTTATGGACATTCATTTTTCAGTTTGAAAAATGGTCAAGGATGAGCAGTTCCTTTCTAGTTCGGAAAGTGGTTTGAGATTTCTGACGGACAGGCATTTTCCAGTTCGGAAAATGTCCAAATCGGACAGTCATTTTCGTAATGAAAATGGTTCGATAGATTATTTATGTACCATAGACAGTGATTCCCCTTGTGGCCAGTGTGGGGGAATGGTCTAGGACAGTCATTCTTCTTGGCAGTCACTATGAGTAGTGGTTAAGTAGAATGTTCTGCCTCGCCGAGCAGTCATTCTTTCGAGGTTCACAGTTTTGAGAAGTTTCGAAGAATGGTCCATTTTGGAGATTGGTGCAGGACAATCATTTCCATTAGGAAATGGTCCGAACAGTCATTCCCTAGGGAAGATTCTTTCTATCTAGGTTGCACTATGGTTAGTGCCAAAAGAATGGCCCAGTTAGGTGAATGGTCTAGGTTCAACAATCAAGGATAGGCATTCCCTAGGGCATACTCATTCTCTCCAGGTTTCACTATGATTAGTGCTGGAGGAATGGTCCAACCTCAGAAATCATGGACAATTATTCTTCTATGCTTGAGAAGAATAGTCCAGATAGCCCATGGCTGATGTTTTACTTTCTGAGGGTAGATGCTCTTCCAGACCTCACAGATGTGAGTGGAAGAATGAACTAGATGACTCAGTTTATATCATCATATTGTTTCTATGCAGGTTGATATCAGATGATATGATTTCTATGGAGATTGTGTGTCTATAGACAGTAAATGTATGATACTGTGGTGGATGTGTTCCATTGGTTGTGACTATGTCTCACTGATTAAGTAGTTGTGTGCTACTTGGTGTGGTTGTCTATTGTTATCGCGCAGTTTGTATTTTAGGTCACAGGCTATAGGATAGAGGACAAACTGGCGTAACAGGAACCTTACCCACCCAATGTCACCTCCATGGGGAGGTTCTTTCTGTTTAGCGAGGTTATCCCAGGGGAGACGTCCCCGATAACCCGGGGTTTGAAGAGGCAAAGGATACAAGGTCAAGTGTTAATATTTTCCTCCTCGCAGGTTACGACCAAAATCAGATAGTCCGGCTAATCAGCCACTAAAAAGAAGTGTAGGCCCTGTTGAAAACACCTTCCCAGAACAAGATAATAACAAGAAAATATGTATATTGCAGGCTATAACTCAAAGTGTTAGTACTTCTTTAACTATCTGATTTAATTCAATAAGCAATGCAATAGATATAAGATGAAAGTCAACGTTTTGTTATTTAGCCTATGAAAGATCATCAATTCATGAAATGACCAAGCCTACAGTATATCCAATCAATAATTTATTCAGTAAATGCTTGACGTCATCATTCTATTTCTTATATTAGTCAAAAGCTTACTACGTCAACTATGACGTCAGCCTAGGTTAGCAGTGTTAGGGTTAGTTAGGGTTTCAAAAATTAAATTTTAAAGGATGGTTTTGTACACTAGAGACTCAACGTTGGAGATTTAACCAGTGCCTTAGGGTATATGGAGTCAAAAGCAAGGGCACAAAGTATCGGGAGGATTAAAACTTAGAGATTGGAAGGTAGAGTTCTATGGTGTTGCAATGGCAGGGCCCTATAATCAAAACCCTAGGGGAAAGAGGCTCACTCCGGTGTTGCTTAAGCAAGGCCTCGTGCTCTTTCCTCCTTCTCTAAATACACTTGGCAAAACGGCTAGCTCAAAGTATAAATTTAAGGGAGAAAGTGTTGCAAAGGCAAGGAATTCAAACCCTAGGAGGTGAAACCCTAGGTGTAGTCTAACTAGGCTTAGGACGTCTCCTCTTTTCAACCTATAACTTCAACGCTAGCTCAGAAAAAAGAAAGAAAAGTGTAGCAACGGCTAGGCTATATCTTCTTTTTTCAATGGCTGAAAACTATTTCTCAACAAGGGGACATATAGCAATGACCTACTTGTGTGCTTGCTACCTAGGGTTTTTTTTAAATCAGCAAATTAATAAGCAAATGCAAGAATAGTAACCAACAACCATTCAATCAAGAAGTTTTGTAGGAAAAAACACTTACATATCATGAAGAAAAGCACATGCAAACCCTAGTTGTAAACCTTCCATGAGAGAAATGCCATAAATGCCAAGAGAAATCCTCCTTCAAGAGTAGTGCCTCACTTTAAAACACCAAAAATATCCAAGTAGGGCGCAAGAATTAATATCTCACAAGAGAGTGAGTTGTGTTATGTTCAAATGAGGGAAAAACATCCTCAATATACATCAATCCATGACCTTTAATTTACAGAATAGGTCATTAAAACAACCGACAAGGCTGACTACAAAATTTACACTGTTTTTACATTGACTGCTAAATAAAAGACACAAAATGAGCAAAAGGTGGGACGTCAATCCCTTTTGAGGGATATGTTGGCCCTTTTTGGGCATGTCCAACATCCAAAAGTCAGACACTAGCCCTTTTAGGGCTCCTCCAAGCTGCCACATGTGCCAGTAACCTCATCACACTGCCACACGCTCAAGGTGACATCTAGATCTCCTGGGTGACGTCCTGTCCATCAAGAGGAAAACGTTCCATTTGAAGTGGGTGATCCCCCCTAGGCCGGGCTCAACCAAAGTGTCCTGGGTGGAGCGTCCTTCTTTCTTCATGTGCAAAGGCTCATCACAACACTATCATGTCTCTGCCATCCCAAAAACCATCTAATGGGCTCTTCGGCCCCATGGAGCTCCGAACTAATCATCTCCCGATGTGTACCGGTCCACTGGTACCTGTCCGTCAAGCATGGTCCTTCACATCAAAAAATTCTCCCTCCATGGGCTCATTAGTCCTCGGGATCATAGCAATGTCAATCATATTTCATCATTAATTTTATCAAATGCATGCATAAGACCCCTAGCATATCATCTAATAGCTCAAAGACATTACATTGACCTACTATACAAAGCCGAAGAAAAGACAAAGTGCCCTGTTGGGCCAGTATCCACAAGAAGAGGAAAGTTTCCAAAGGATATCATTCAAGCCATGTAACATGAGGCGGTATGGTCTAAGGATGTCCAGACACAATGACGACCAGGGGTAGGTATTATCTGTGGGTGCCTTTGTAGGAGGTGAGTTGTACCTATCATGGATGTAGTTCTTTCCAAGCCCTTTATTGCCTTTGTTCTTTCTTTTATTTATTACTTTTTCTTTCTTTTTTCTTCAAGGTCTGACTAGAGGACACTGCCTTGGCGTGGTGACCAGAGCTGACAGTGTTACCCACGAGTATTTTTGCGGAAATGATAAGGCTGGCTCGTGATGAGACCCCCTTTCCCTTGGCCATGCAACCAAGGGTCATTGCCCTGGCGTGGTGACCAGATAATGGCAACGTCATACTGCTAGATACCTATGAACATAATGGGATGACTTGTGATGAGACCTCCCATCCTCTTGGTTAGGTCTTGTTTTATTATTTTTCTTCAGGTCCCTTTTGTTTCTTATCGAGAGGCCTTTTATTGCCTTCTCGGGGATCCCTGGGCAAGGCATCTCTAGGTTTTATTTCCTATGTCTTTTACCTTTTACCATCTACTTTACCTCCTGAGCCTTTAGCCCCTTCTTCCCACAAGACAAAGTGTAACTCTTCAAATAGGCCATCCTAATGCCCGGACTAGGGGAATGGGATGGATGTATGGGAGATAAGATGTAAAATGATAATATGGTGGGAGCAGACAATGGCTCTTCAAATCCCCCTTGGTGGCTAACCAAAACCCATGGATACAAGCTTGCTAGGGCACCCTGTTAATCCCCCTAACAATGGTCAAGTGGGTTAGTGTAAGATCCAAGCAGTTGTCAGAAATGTAAGGAACCCGATTCATATATTTGAAAGTTTTAATGATCAAACATGACACATACCATGATACCTGGACCAATTACCTCATGGAGCAAGAGTCTTCTCTGATGCAAGTCCAAGCCGATGGTGATGGATGTTGTTTCTACTAACAGGAAAATTATGGCGAAGAAGAAGAAGGATGGGCCCTCCAGGGCCATGCTCAGGTCAATCTTGTTCTCGGTACTCCATGTCTAGGACCTGTGGGCCTCGAGACATGATCTCCTAGTTATCCCTAGAAAACGGGGATAACATCTGGCTCCAAATCGGGGAGATGTGCTCATTGTAGAGCGCATGAGAACCTCAACATCTCTGGCATAAACCTGCAGACCTGCTCACACTCGAAAAGGTGCATCAGCAACAAAGGTGGGGTGGTATTGCCACCCCACAAAATATAAGATGTATACATATGAAATAAAGAAATCAATATGCATATGAGGAAACAAACATGAAATGCAGATGGTATAATACACGAAAAATGCCTACCTATTCATACTTACCTGTACAGTCATGTCCCACCACCTTGGTGGGGTTTGAGGAGGCGTCCGCTAATGGGTAATGGGCGCTTTCTTCCTTCCAAGGTGGACAAATAGTACGAGTTATCCATTGATTCCATCCCGACCTTGAAAGGTCCGAGCCATGATTGTGTACTTCCTTTTAAATTAGTTGGCTCTCCTTTCTAAGTATCCCACATCCATACCAACTCCCCTTCCTTGTATTTTTGGATCTTGTGTTTGGTTGTTCCTTGAACAACCCTAGTGTACTGTACTGAGGGAGGTGGGTGGGCTTCTGGTGTAAAAACTTCCTGTTGGGACGGATGGATTTGCACGTCTTCTTCATCCTTTTTTCTTTTTAGTATCTTCACCGTCCCTACCTCTTTGTTCTGAAACTGATCTAGGAGTTGTTGATATTCCTCTTTCTTGGGCCACTCAATCTGGTCAAAGTCTTCTTCTGTGGAAAATGGCATATCTTTTGGAGAATATTCTTGAAGAGTTTGTATCACATCTTTCTGCGCTTCATTTACATAAGGAACGACTTCTTGTACATGGTTTCCAGTTATCGGCACATTGAGTAAGCGTCCAGTTGTTCCATATTTCAAAGGAAACCGCAAAAAGGTGAGATCCATTTCGAGGGACCCGCCTATCATTGTACCAAACTTCCTAGACAACAACATTCCCCACACATCCAGGACATCAACAACTATAATATCTATGTGAACGGTCTTCTCGGGGAATTCTTTCAACTGCACTTCGACATTTTCGACTACACCATGTGTGGGTATTGCTTCGGATTCAAATCCACACACATTTTCGTAAGGCCTGGTTACCTTCAGGCCCATTTGTTGCATAACTTTGAGAGACATCATATTTGCACCAGCACCTGTATCTAGCATGCAATTGTTAAGGTATTTATTATTGATCATAAGAGTCATGAAGAAAGGTGGGTTTTCACCATATTGGATCTTGAAGTGATAAGATTGCAACATAATTGGGGGGTCCATAGGCTCAGTTGTTCCCGAAAAGAAGGTATTAAAGCGTTCTTTAATAGAAGGGATCTTAACTGCTTCTTTTAAGGGAACGTTCACATGCATCTTCGACAAAGCTCCTTCAAAATCAAAATCAAGGGTAATTTTATCAGCTTTGGATGTTTTGGGAGGAAGAACCTCAGGAGATTTTGGCTGATCAGAGGCGGGTTGTTTTGGATTCTTTCTCCGGTATACTTGGACTTCTTGCTTTTTAAGCTTTTCTCGTGACTCCTGGTCCAAGTTGTTAATTATTGCTAGTCTTGTTGCTCTGGCTGCTTCCTTCGGGGCCTGTTGATGCTCGATATCAGTTATATTTATTTGAGGGAAACTCGAAAAGCAGTCTAGATTGTTGACTTGTTGCTGGCTAGCATTATAAGGACACTCATTCTCCCAATGTGCTTCACTGCATTCCAGGCACCAAGGATTTTCATCAACGACATTCATAGGGGCCAGAGTATTTGGGACTTCATTTTCATTCTTCGGCTTGTAGGTTTGGTTCCCTTTCTGGAATGGCCCTTTGAATGGCGGTCTAGGTGCCTGGGTCTGGGACTTTTCAAGTCTAACGATATGGTTCATCATTACTTCTTGATTCTTCATGATGCTATCCACTAAAGATTGTAGCTTACTGATACTGGTGCAGAGATCCGAAGTAGGCTCAGCATTGTGTACCACTTTCTGCTTGGCGTCTATTCTCCCCCTAGGGTTAGCAAAGGGCTCAATCTTGGATGAAAGGAGATTTCCTTCAATCTTGGTTGCGAGCTCTTGGGCTTCTTGAATGGATTAAGGGTCTTTGTCTCTAAGAAGATACCCTAATTGGCCACTGAAAGATCTAGTATAAATGTGAACAAGATAATCATCTTTCGGATGGTGGCTTGGGGGAATTCGTTGGAGTAATGCTTAGAATATGGTATGAAATTCCCGAATAGATTCATTCTCATGCTTGGCAAGGCTATTTAGTCAGGTGAGCAGCATGTTCGGGTCTTCTTTGATACTCCACCTTCTGAGGAATATTTTCTCAAGTCTATCCATAGTTTTGATGCTTCCATCAGGAAGGCCAAGATACCAACGTCTTGCAGCATCATAAAGGGTAGCAGAGAATAACTTCATGACCAAGTCCTCAGCATCATCACTAATGGAGTGAAGCTGAAAAAATGCCCAAAAATTACTCATATGCTCTTCGACACTAGTAGCATCAGTGCCGGTAAACTTAGGCAACCACTTTTCATATTTGGGTGGCATTTGCCTAGGGTAGCCAGGTATGGCTGACATGTCTAATGGCTTGAACAAAGTAGATGACCATTGTCTTTGATTGTTGACTGGGTTTGTAGTACC